>JAVHYY010000997.1:0-45393 GCA_035221665.1 Okamejei kenojei | reverse complement strand
ACAGATTTTCTTGCTTTATCCAAGCATTTGTAGGTATGCATTATCTAAGACGTACAATCCTCCCAGTAGCCAGAATAATTTTAGTTTGTCGATCTTCATTAATACAGGCCAACATGTTGGTGGACATTTTAATCTGTTGGAAAAATATTCGGAATATTTAATATAACTTTAAATCAAATATTTTTAATCTAGACAATTTTCACTATATATGATAACATCTGAATAAAGATTGAAACTCACACCTTAGTTTCATTTAGGCTAGTATTACTCTACAATATGGGCATCCATTAAACGGCAGGAGGAAATTTAAAATTAAGCCATTTGAATAATGGACGAAGACAAACAAATTTTGGGGAGCATCATTGAATTAATAATAACAATCTGTACTTCGAGGTATTCATTGCTGTGGGTGCAGGTGGGGTGTTTCACTGCCATTCACATCTCGGCCCTGTACATCAGCCCAATCTAACCCCAGCAAACTGGTTCGCTCAGTTTAACAGCAGGCAGACAACTTCCAAATACTCTGCCAGCAATAACGTCAACGAACAATAACCAAGTCCCGGGCCTTATAGCAATTGTCCTTTTATGTAGCTGCTGCAGTTGCTCTCTCTTTTCCACGAGAATCCCCTTGCAACGAATGAGTGGAGAGCATCAGCAACCAGTATGTGCCAAAGAAAAAATGGTAGTGGATGCCTAAAGCTCACTGGCATTGTAATGTTAACTGCTCATGGCTGAAATAAGACAATATTACATCTAAAAAAGGACAATCACATCTAGTTCCACTTTGCATTTGATTTTTCAAAACACATTTACAAAAAATGTTTTAGGATTTCTTCCTCACAGATAACTAATTCCCTTTCGGAGAGTGAGGAAACACATAGTAGACTGCAAATGCTAATTGGTTGCAAGTGGATGCAGAGTCTCCACCTGAAATGTTGATACCTCTTTGCTTCTCAGAAAGGAGATGGGTTTAGGAGGAGGACATAGATCAGGTTGAAGGTGAATGGCCTTAATTCTCCTCGATCACTTATGAACCTCAAGGTTCAATCTACCTTTGTCAGTAAGGATTAAATTAGATATTTTTCCCTCAAAAAATATAGAGGGAAATACGTGCAGATAATTTGCGATTAAAATGTCCTTTTATCACCCTCTCGCCAACACTGCCACTTGAGCTATTCAGTACCTGGTATGTCTCCATCACAGACATACACTTTGCCCTCTTATCCACCTTCTCCACATCTTAAAACATGTTTAATTTCTACATTTCAAAGTTTTAAGAGTATTGTTTTTACTAATAACTACTTAAATGTAAAAATCGAGTAACTTTAAACACTGCAGCTCGATTCCCAATATTGAATGTCGGCGTTTACCGGGAATTTCGGAAATCGTCGGAGGTTTGAGATATTCTATATTTTGGCAAGTGTGTGAAACGAAAAGCACAGTAAGTATTGCAATTCCTGAGCCATAAGCAGGAGTGGAAAACTTTGGCTTCAAACTCGATTCTGCGCACCTCCTTCAAAAATCAGGACAATGCAAAACATCATTGTTTTGGTATGCCCCCCTCCCCCGCCAACAATTATGCAATATTTAAACCAATTGAATACAGGCCTGCTTGGGATGAAGTTAGTAACTCAATTATTTGGTATTAGCAGATTTGAAGATATTACTTTTTTTTTAATCAACTCAACAATGGATCCATTTTTTTAGGTCCCTACTAAAGGCCAATTGCCAAAAGTATCCCACTACTGTACTGGCAGAAATTTAAATACGCTAAAAATGTTTCAATGTTATCCCCTTTCCATTTTGAAAACTGAAATTTGCAGCTGGGCCTTTTGGAAACTTGAACTTCAACCAAATGTTTGTTTGAAATTAAAACACTCGTGTTTCTTTCTTTCACTCTCTATCGGTGTAAACCAGCATTACAGTTCCATCCTTCCTAACATGTAGATGTTGTATATATGGACTTCAAAGGCATTCGACAAGGTTCGGCATTGGTAGCTACTCTGGAAGGTTAGAGGCATGGGGATCCAAGGAGAGATTGTGAATGGATAGACAATGGCTTCATGGAAGGAAGCAGAGGGTTGATGGTGGAAGGTTGCTTTTTCAGACAGTAGGCCTGCGACTAGTGCGTTGTGCCTCAGGGTTAGGTGCTGGGCCGTTCCTATTGTTATTTTATACCAATGATTTGGATGAGAATGTACATGGCATGGTTAAACAATTTGCAGATGACACAAAAAGAGGGTGGTATTGCAGAAGGTGAAAATGGTTGTCGAAATTGCAGTAGGATTTTGATCTGTTGGCAGGTGGGTGGAGGAATGCCGTGATGGAATTTACTACTGGATTGTGAGGTGTTGCATTTGGGAAACAAATCACTGGCAGGACCTACCAGTGAGGGGTCGGGCTCTGGAGAATGCTGTAAAGCAGAGGGAAACTAGGGTACATGGCTCTTGAAATTGGGGATCATAGGTAGATTGGGTGGAGTCAAAAAGGCTTTTGGCACATTGGCCTTTCATCAGTCAAGAGTATTGGGTATAGAAGTGGGAGGTCAGGTTGCAAGTTGTTGGTGAGGAAATTTTTCGGAGTATTGTGTTCAGTTCCAGTGCATCATGTTATAGAAAGAATGTTGTCAAGCTATAAAGTTGGTTCAGAGTAGATTCTCCATGTGTTGCCAGGACCCGAGGGCCCTGCAGCTATGGGGAGGGGGGGGGGAAGTTGAGCAGACTAGGACCCTATTTCTTGGAAGCAGGAGGATGAGGAATGATTTATGGGGGTGTGCAAAATCACTAGGAAATAGATCGGATGAATGCAAAGTCTCTTGCCCAGGGGAGGGGAAACGAGAACCAGGGGATAGGGTTCATGGTGCGGGTGGTAGGGGAAGCTATAGTTGGAAGCCGATGGCTGGTCGTTTAACGTTTTTGCACAAAGGATAGTGAGTGTATGGAATTGAGCTGCTGGAAGAGGTAGTTGAAGGCAGGAATGTATGTAATGTATAAGAAATAGTCAAACGGTTACATGGCTAGGATATAAGGTTAAAGGGATACGAGTTAAACAGGAGGTGGAATGTGACAGATGGGTGACTTGTGGTCAGGTGGGCAGTTGGGCGGAAGGCTGTTTCCATGACTGTATGATTCTATAATCTATGGGACTATGGGTAACTATCAATCTATTATTGACCAAAGTATTATAAATGTAAAAGATAGCAAGACAATGTTCCTCTTCTAACACGTGGCTAAAAATCTAAGGTTGATTAACAATGCATCATTTCAACAACTTAGCTCTGTAATCCTCCACACAACTCCCCTCAACCCGACCCTTTCAATTCCTTTCTTTCGTATGAAATATAGTTCTACAAGGTACAAGCATCTTCTGCTCTATTGAACAATATATTTTCTGTCGGATAACACAATCTTTTTATTGTCAGTTTAAGTTAACTTTTAATTTTAACTTTTAAATTACTTTTTTAAACTTTATTATTGTGTTCAGTTTTCACAGGGAGCCAGTAGAAAGAATGATTCTGCCTCCTGTCCTTGCAAAGCAAAGCTCAGCAACCTTCACATCTTGATAGAGGGGCGTAAACAAGGAATGAAACTGGAAGTATATCCATGACTCAATCAGTAGATCCGACCTGCTAACGCATATGACAATACCCAATAATTAAATCTAAAAAATATGTAAGTCTTCAGATAAAATGCCAGTCTGTGAGGTCTGACTTACTTAAGTGTGTTAAAGGACATAGATAGAAGATTCATGGGAGCAATGGAATATCGTAATTTCCAGCTGCGATCTCTTTATGGGACATGATCTTATTTGTCTGGTAATGTTTGACAGCAACTTACTTTACCCATGCTGAAGTGTCTCTTAAATGTGCCAAAAAAAATATTCGGATTAGAAGCTGTTCCATCATCTTGTATACATAGAAGTTACTCATTTGTACTCCATCCAATGTGAACCACTATACCACTTTTCTTCACTTGCAGAGACAATAGTACCATAAATTTTTACTATTCACTTCTGAATTAGTTTAACTTTAATTCAAAAATTAAACATCAGAAAGGTTATTTTCCCCTATTTATTTTTATTTATCCATAATAATATTTTTAGCTCGTATGTTTACCACGTAGAATATTTAATTTAGAATTTTTTTTTTTAAAAACCCTCCTAGATTGGAAGCAACCTAGGTTGGATTGCAACTTGTCGTGGTCGGGGAGCTTGTGTGTCTCAGTGGACCAATAGAGCTAATGCCAGCGGGAGATTCGTCTCCTGTTAGGGTCACCCATGCTGGCAGGTCGAGGGTTAGAGGCGAGACGAGAGAGATCACTGGTTCCTCCAGGTTGGAGGTTGAGTACGGGCTAACAACCCTTGTCTGTTAAAACAAATATGTGCGGAGGAAACAGCAAACTGAGGGAATAAACGCTACTGGGCTTGATGGGACGTCCAGGGCTACTGACCTGGAGTAGTGTTGTCCAGGAAGCTAGCTCAGAACAGAGGGAGGAGGACCTTCGTTGCTGCCCTACATGCCAGGAGGCATAATAGGCGTAAGTTAAGAAGTAGATTGGAAGGAATCTAACTTGCTGGACGAGACAATTGTTCCCTTTCCGTTCTGAATAAGGTCTCGACACAATGTCCCCATCCCTTTTCCTTCAGAGATGCTGTGCTTGGCCCACTGAGTTACTCCAAGCACTTTGTTTAGGAGGGAGAGAGCATCTGTGGTTCTGTGTTTCTACAATTATTCGCCCTCCCTCTATCCACGTTTGTGTGTGGATAAGACGATTAATTTCCAAGGTAGACACAAAAAGCTGGAGTAACTCAGCGGGTGAGGCAGCATCTCTGGAGAGAAGGAATGGGTGACGTTTCGGGTCGAGACCCTTCTTCAAACTGATGTTAGGGGAGGGGGCAGGACAAAGATAGAATGTAGGCAGAGACAGTAAGACTAGTGGGAGAACTGGGAAGGGGAAGGGGATGGAGAGAAAAAGCAAGGGGTATCTGAAGTTAGAGAAGTCAATGTTCATATCGCTGAGGTGTAAAGTACCCAAGCAAAATATGAGATGCTGTTCCTCCAATTTGCGCTGGGCCTCACTTCTGACAATGGAAGGAGGCCCAGGACAGAAAGTCAGGTTGGAATGGGAGAGATTAATTTCCTTTTGGTAGTCCAGTTTAGTTTAGTTTAATTTCAAGATACAGCATGGGAAACAAGGGACCTTCGGCCCACGGAGTCCGTGCCGACCAGCGATTCTTGCACGCTAACACTATCCTACACACACACGGGACCATTTACAATTTTACCAAGCCAAATAACTAGAAACCTGTACATCTTTGTAGTGTGAGAGGAAAACGGGAGCACCTGGAGCAAACTCACACAGGACACAGAGAGAACATACAAACAGCTCCCAGTTAGCAGGATCGAAGCCCCGTGCAATGAGACAACAATCTACACCGTTCTGCCCTTTATAGCTCATCCAATGGATGGTATTTCAAAGATAGCCACAAAAAGCTGGAGTAACTTAGCGGGACAGGCAGCATCTCTGGAGAGAAGGAATGGGTGATGTTTCGGTGTCGAGACCCTGCTTCAGACTGATGGAACTTTAAGCAGTACTCATATAAATAACAACATTAACATATATTATCCCCAATCTTGTTCTTATTTGCCAAATTTGACTTCAAAAACAGTGCATCAAAAATAATAGAAATGTAAAGCTTATGGAAAACGAAAACTATTCGATTTCCTGATGTGAAGAGTATATTTTCCATGACAGTCGGAAACTTGGAGACCTCTCCTTTCGGGATTCATTGATCATCAAAGCTACAACAGACATTTATGACAATATTAAACAAGAGTTTTGGAACAAAGAATTGCTTAAAATGTGGGAAAGAAGCAGGAAGGTGCATTGATCTTACCAATTGGACCACCATATGGTGCGGCTGCAATTAAAGAGTTACTGATATCCTCTTCAGCTTCCATTCGGAATACAGGGCAAACTTCCTGCACAGGGTACAAAACAGAAAACATTGTGAACATCAAGCCAATAGATGCATGATTTTACAAAAAAAGACAGTGCTTTTTGAGTAGACTCAGCGGATCAGGCAGCATTTCTTTGGGGAACATGGTTAGACATGCCAGAGATGCAGCCTGACTCGCTGTGTTACATTGGAGGAACAGCATTTCATATTTCGCTTGGGCAGCTTACAGCCCAGTTGTATGAATATTGATTTCTCCTCACTTCAGGTAGCCCCAGCATTCCCTCTCTCTCCTTTCCCTCCCCACCCAAGTCGCACTAGCTTCTCATTTAATTTAAACCCTACAAACAGCTAACAATGGCCTGTTTCCTTTATCATCGTTACTTTTTTGCATATCTTTCACTCATTGTTCTTTATTTCTCCACATCATCGTCTATATATCTCGTTTCCCTAACTGCTAACCAGTCTGAAGAAGGGTCTCAACCCGAAATGTCACCCATTCCTTCTCTCCAGATGCTGCTTGTCCCACTGAGTTACTCCTGCATTTTGTGTCTATCTTCCGCTGAGTTACTCCGTCATTTAGTATTTTTTTTGTAAACCAGCATCTACAATTGCTTGTTCCTACATTGCAATGCCTTGATTTTGTTGATTTCCCGAAAAGGATTCCTGTTTACAGCAAATAACTGCAGACAGGTTGGTCATCACCTGAGCTTTGATTTTGCTTTGTATATATAAGGATGCCCCAGGTAGGGGAAGCGCAGCAGCAGCAATGTTGAGGTGGAATTTCTTGTTTTTTGATTCATCTCCCATCAAACAGCCTGAATATCCTTTCCTTCCCTTTCCTCCCGCTCCACCCCTTCCCGGGCACTTTCCCTTGCAACCACAAGAAATGCTACACTTGTCGCTTTACCCCCCCCCCCACTCCTTTCAAGGGACCCAAGCAGTCCTTCCAGGTCCGACAGAGGTTCACCTGCACCTCTCCAACCTATCTACTGCATCGCTGCTCCAGATCATGTCTGATGATCTATATCGGTGAGACCAAGCGGAGGCTTGGCGATCGCTTCGCGTTATTAACATTTTCCTCCGGGGGCCTCGGTCCGCAAAAAACAACCCGACCTCCCGGTGGCTCAGCACTTCAAACTCTCCTCCCATTCCGTATCCGACCTCTCGGTCCTGGCCTCCTCCACGGCCAGAGTGAGCAACACCGCAGTTGGAGGAACAGCACCTCATATTCCGCTTGGGGAGTCTGCATCCTTTGGGCTTGAATATTGAATTTTCTCAATTCTGTTAACCCTTGCTGTCCCCTCCCCTTCCCACCTCTCCCTCAGCCCTCCTCCTCCTTTTTCCTTTCTTCCCCCCCCCCCCCCACCCCCCCACCCCCCCCCCCCACCAGTCTGAAGAAGGGTCTCGACCCGAAACGTCGCCTAATCTCCTTCGCTCCATAGATGCAGCTGCAGCCGCTGAGTTTCTCCAGCATTTTGTGTCCCTGAATATCCACTCGTTTCCTAGACCTGCCAGAAGAGTCCGCACTGGAAGCCCACGGTGACAGGCAGCAGGTGGCGACCCGTTCCCTCTCCCCAGGAGCTGCTCCGCGCGGCCCCTGTGCCAGCCCACAGCTCGGCCTCGGCTGCTCGGCAATGAGCCGCAACGTGAAGCGCCAGTGGGCCCTGACAGCCAGCGCCGCCGCTCTCCCGCTCTCCCCGCGGCCGTCACCAGCAGTTATTAGTGTTTCACCGCAGATGCACACAACCTGCTGGAGCAAGTTAGTGCTGGCGGGAGGGAGAGGGGCCGAGGGGCCGAGCGGCCTCAGGCCGGGGCGCGGAGAGCCGGAGCCCCCCGGCCGCTGACGGGGACGGGGACACCGACCTGTAAAACACATCCCCCAGCGGGTTCCAGTTGGCCGTGACGAACGCCATAGCCGCCGGTGCCGCCGCCGCTGCTGGAGGGAGGCCCGACCCGACCCGACCCGGCCCCGCCCGCCCGGCAGTGACGGTGCGGCAGCGGCGGCCCGGAACCAGCTGCCCAAGCCCTGCCGGCCCGACCCGCGACTGTCCGCCCGCACCGGCCGGCCGCCCACTTCCTGCAGCAACACTGCCCATCCACCCCACCATCCTTATCCCCTCACCCCTTATCCCACACCCTCACACCCCTTATCCCACCCCTCCCACACTCACCCTTATCCCACCCCACACTCACCCCCACACACACCCTTATCCCCCCCCCCCACCCACACTTCACACCCCTATCCCATCCCACCTCACCCCATCCCATCCCACACTCACACCCCTTACCCCACCCCCCTTCCCCCACTCACCCCCTTATCCCTCCCCCATCCCACATCACCCCCCCCACACACCCTCTTATCCCCACAACCCACCTCTCTTATCCGCACCCCCATCCCAACACTCCCCCCCTTCTCCACCCCATCCTACACTCACCCTCCTTATCCACCCCATCCCACATACCCCCTTATCCCACCCCCATCCCCACTCACCCCCTTATCCCACCCTCCATCCCACACTAACCACCCCCTTATCCCACCCCTCCCATTCCACACTCACCCTATCCCACCTCCCCATACCCACACTCACCCCTTATCCCACCCAACCCACACTCACCCTCTTATCCCACCCCCCCCATCCCAACACTCACGCCCCTTATACCAACCCCATCCCCACTCACCCCCTTATCCACCCCCATCCCACACTCACGCCCCTAACCACCCCCCCATCCACACTCACCCCCTTACCCACCCACCATCCCACACTCCACGCCCTTATCCCACCCCCACCATCCCCACTCACACCCCCTTATCCACCCCCGCTCAATCCCACATATCACCCCTTATTCCACCCCCCATCCACACTCACCCCTCATATCCCACCCCCCCATCCCAAACTCACCCCCTTATCCCACCCCCCCTCCCACCACTCACCCCCTTATATCCACTCACACCCCCCATCCCACTTATCCCCCCACCACCCCCCTTTCCCACCCCTCCCCCCTTATCCCACCCTCCCGGATCCACACTCACCCTCTTATCCCACCCCCCATCCCACACTCACCCCCTTATCCCACCCCATCCCACACTCACCCTCTTATCCACCCCCCATCCCACACTCACCCCCTTATTCCACCCCCATCCCACACTCACCCCTTATCCCACCCCCCATCCCACACTCACCCCCTTATCCCCCCCCCCCATCCCACACTCACCCCCTTATCCCACCCCTCCTCCATCCCACACTCACCACCCCCTTATCCCACATCCCATCCACACACTCGCCCCCTTACCATACCACACTCACTCTCCACCTCCCCATACCACTACCCCTTCCCCCATCCCATTCCCACTCCCCCTTCCATCTCACACTCACTCCCCATCACCCCTCCCCCCACCACCATCCACCTCCCACCATCCACTCCCCCCCATCCCACTCCACTTCCCATCCCCCTTCCTCCCTCCCCCCTCTCCATTCCACTCTCCTCCCCATCCCCCCATCTCACTCCCCCATCCCACGCCCGCTCCCCCCCATCCACATCACTGCCTGTCCCCATTCCATCGGCAGTGACTCCACTCTGCAATCCAACAACACCTCCAGTTTGAAGAAGGGTCCCAAAAATGTCACCCATTCCTTCCTCTCCAGAGATGCTGCCTGCCCATCGATTTACTCCAGCATTTTGTGTCGATCTTTGGTGTGAACCAGTAGTATCTGTACTTCCTTCCTACACACTTGTACTTTGCTTCAACCCAGCTGAATGAATATTAATTTATCAAACTTCAAGCACCCCTTGCTTTCCCCCCTATCTCTGCCCCCCCCCCACTCTAGTTTTACTACTAGTTTAACTGTCCTCATTAATTTAACTATTTGTTGCCCCTGTTGGCACCTTCCCAGCTTAACCAATGTGAACCACTCTCTACATTTCTTTGATCAACGTGTGAGATTATAAAAAATCCAAACGCTTTAGAGACAAAGTCAGGCAAAGAAGTTTTTTATTAAGATAATATCTGCAGAATAGGTGCCTCTCCTTTGCTGTCCCCTAGGGCACACCGAGGGTCGGGATGTATTCTATCTTTTTACATTTCATTACATTATAGCCACACCCTCTTTTCTCACCATTTTGCCTCTTTTTAATTATAAAATAAAGCCCACATTCCCACGAGAAAGTCCAGGAACGTCTCGGAACATCTCCTGACGTCAAAGGCTTTATACTGAAGTTTCTATCTGTTTGTTGACTTTTGATCTCGACCCACCACCAATTTCTCTCTGTTCTATATATCGTTACTTTCTATTCTATAGCAGTCTGCGTTTCCTGCTGACACCTTTTTCTTTCTAAGCTATATTTTTCTATCCTAGTTTAAATTCAACCATGTCTGTTAACCCTTTTCTCACAATCCATCATTTTTCTTTTTGCTACACAACTGTTGATTTACACTATATCCACCTTTTCTAATGCTATCAACAGATTCTTCGCCTCCATATCCCCCTCTCATTGGTCATACTGTGTTCTGAAGGCCATTATGGTGGCAGTGCTGTTCTTTGTCAGGGATGTTTCAATCAATCGCTGGGCCAACCCCCGTACGCAGGGAATGATACAGCATCCAAACAAACACAGTAACCCCACCATGACTACCACTGATGTTAGGGTTGATGTAAAGATGTGCTTCCCTTTCCCAAACCAGGATTCTAGAAACCCAGTCCAGAGTTCTCAGCCAATTCGATAGACAGGAGAGGTGAGACCTGCTAGGCTCTTAACACTGACCCATCCGGAGCAGTGTTGTTGGGGATGAATGTGCAGCATTGTTCGCCAAACATTACACACACCCCTCCCTTCTCAGCCAGTAGCATGTCCAAGGCCATGTGATTGTGCCAGGTCATTTGGCTGGTAGCTGTCAGTTGTTCCGCTAATCCTTCAACTGGATCTCGAGTGTAATTTATAAAGCGTTGTTGATTGTAGTATAAGTAGTTGATCCAGTCCACATTTTTATTAATTGTGGACCCCCAGAACAGCATGGACTCAAAGCCCACAGCTATCTGGTTTCTGGCTTTGAATTCATCGGGTACCCCTCTTGCCACTCCTATCGCATCTATTTAGATGTGTATGTTGAATGATCCTTTCACCTTTCTCTTTTGTCGCCGGTTTCCTTCCTTGAGTTCTACAGCATGTTGGCCCTGGTAACCGGGGCCACAGGGTATTCTCCCCGCACCACCACCAGACATCAGCTCTACTGACTATCTGCTTTCTCAGCCAGGAGCTATTGAAAAGTGGCCGCTGTTCCTCAGCCGTTATGTTATACCTCTGATTGCAGTTGAGCACCTTCCCCATGTCCTGTCCTCTAGGTTATCTCTTGTATAACACTCAAATCCTCCTCCCCAAGAGGAATGGTAAATGGAGGAGGTCTAGGGTCTTCCCTTCGGCCCTTCGTATTGTTGTTGCTGGTCGGAAATAGGTAATGATAATTCTGGCCTAATCGCATTCTTTGGTGAGAGGGGATTCGTGAATAGCTATAGTATACATGACATAGCCCCAGGTGTTCTATCCCAATTCAGGGGAAATGGTACTGGGACCAGCTGAGGCCTGGCTCTGGCGCAGGCGTAAACAATTGGTTTGTTGTATACTTCTGGCTGTGTACATCATCCAGCTAGCCAGGGTGTTGGCTCCTTTTCCCCCTGTTGGTATTCCCTTCTCATATAACTGCCTTAATCCTGTTTCTCCTGCTACTATCATTATCTTCAGATCCTTAGGCTCATTTTCCCTATTTACATTGCTGACTGCTGGTGGTGCTGGTGTTGCCCCGGGATCCTATTCTGACTGTCATCTATCTTGAACACCTCTCCCTTTTTTTCCTCGAATCTTTACCATCTCTCCATCCCGCTTCACATCTATCTCAAACTTCAGACATGCATCCTTCCCTGTTCTATCTGCACATATCCAATACCTACCACTTTCCTGCATTTGAACACTCTGGTATGCTCATATATACGCTTCTTGGTAATTTCTCGTTTCGGGTTTTGATACACTTTCCACCTATCAGTATGTGGGTGGTCCGATTTTGCCACCCATATTTTGATGAAGTGAGCACCACGTGCCAATCTTTACAGGGATGGGCGCATACATACATTCCATAGCCCGCACCACCATTTTCCTTTACATACATCAAATGGGATGGTGGTGGACCCTATTCTGTGGTATTGTGATTTTTTATGCATGTTACATTACTTACAAGTTGGGTGATTTACCCCAACACACGAATCCACCAACACGAAATCTTCATTTTTCCGCGGGTTCCTGGTAAATATAAAAGTCAATGGTTCCTCTCCTTTGCGCACAGTCCATGGCTGATATTGTCTGGTGTGGGCATCCACAGGACCCTTAACTCGATTTTTGCGTGTGTCCACCCTTTCTCCCTTGTTCTTACTGCCAGTATAATACCCAGTCTCCAGCCTTGACGAGTGAATCGGGAAGTCCAGTGGTGGGCTCTGGGCCAGCAATCCTTTAATTTTTAGTTCTGCAAGAGATTGGGACTGCCAGTAAATAGTTCCTCAGGAACACATCGTTTCCTTGCATTGTTGGAACTCCTTCTATCTTACCTTAAGTATGGGAGCCCAAATAACATTCATATGTTGATATCCCTATGTCTTTTCGAGGTGCCGTTCGGATTCTCAACAGGGCTATCGGGAGACACTTAGTCCAGGGGACACAAAAAGCTGGAGAAACTCAGCGGGTGCAGCAGCATCTAAGGAGCGAAGGATAGGCGACGTTCGGGTCGAGACCCTTATTCAGGGACTCCTTCTTAGTCCAGGGGAGTCTTGTTTCCTCTATCAACTTGGTGATTTGGGTCTTCAAGGTGCTATTCATTCTTTCCACCTTTCCTGAGCTCTGGGGATGCCATGGTGTATGCAATTTCCATTCTATTCCAGTGCTTCACATATAAGTTTTATGGTGTTTTGGAGGCAAAATGGGGTCCCTCTATCTGAGTCTATTGTTTCCACAATCCCATATCTGGGTATAATTTGTTCTAGTAATATCTTGGCTACCGCCTGTGAGGTGGCAGTTGCCGTGGGGAATGCCTCTACCCACCTGGTGAAGTGGTCCACTGTCACTACAGGTACTTCCAGGTTTGTACCCGGGGCAGCTCGGTGAAATCTATCTGTATTCTCTGGAAGGGCCTAACTGCTAATGGTTGTCCTCCTCCTGGGACTGCTCTCATGATTTTTTTGTTAATTCGCTGACATATTACACAGCCCCCTATGACTTGTCCGGCCAATGGTATACATTCCACGGCAAGAGTAGGATTCTGAGGAGGGTGTCACAGAGGGCTTGTTGTTCCCCAATGGCTTTTGTCCATGCAACCTCCCTAATAATTCTCTCATTATTTCTTTGTTCAAAATGCTTTCCATCCAGTGTCCACCATTTCCCATTTGAAGTACGCTGAGCCCCCATTTCTCTCATGTGTTCCTGCTCTCTTTCTCACTAAAGATAGGTATCTTTTCCTCTTGTCCCCTCAAAGGTATTAGTGACTTCATTTCTACCATCTGTGTTCTGTGGCTGCTCTTTTTGCAACCTCATCCACTGCCCTATTTCCTCTGGCCTCTAGGGTGTTACCCTTCTGATGCCCTGCCACATGTGCTATGGCTATTCGTTCTGGTTTTTGCAAGGCTTCCAGTGTCTGTCCTACCAATTGCTCATGCGCTAATTCTTTCCCTCGAGTGGTAAAAATTCCTCGCTCTTTCCAGATTTTCCCAAAGGTGGTGTAACTACTCCAAAAGCGTATTTTTGAATCGGTATACACTGTTACTTCCTTCCCCTCCAATAGTTCCAAAGCTCTCATTAATGCATATAATTCACAAGATTGAGCTGACCAACTACCAGGTCGCCTGCCGCTTTCAATTTCCTCCATAGTTTCCCATTCACTATACCGTACACACTGTCTTTTTCCATCTATGCACCTGGAGGATCCATCTATAAACCACCGGCTGCTCTTCTAAGTCTTCTCTACTTTTTGTCTGTTAAATCTATTATGTACTACAGCAGTGTACTGGGTCCTCTTCCTTGTCGCCCTGTTTCCTCTGCTGGATACAGGAATTGGGACGGGTTAAGGTTCTTATCTGTAATTATAGTCAAATCGTCTTTTTTTTTCCATCAGGATGACCTCATACTTTAAAAGTCTAGAGTCTGTTAACCATTCTGTTGGATTTTTTGAGTGAGTATGGTTCTCACCGTGTGTGGCGTAGAAACAACCAGAGCTCCTCCAAAGGTTAATTTTCTACTCTCTTCCAACCAATATTGCGGTAGCTGCTACCGCTTGTATGCATCCCGGCCATCCCCTGGAGACTGGATCTAATATTTCGAGAGAATGCCACTGGCTGTCGATTTCCCCTCTTTTCTGGGTAATACCCCTAGTGCCAGCCCTTGTCTGAATTTACGAACAGGTGGAAAGGTTGTTCTACTGAGGGCAAAGCCAACACGGGAGCAGCAATCAACTGTTCTTTAAGGTGGGTTCTCCTGTTCCCACTTTTTTCATTGCTGCTGCCCTAATAATTTGCCTCTCATCAGATGTGAAGAGATTCCCATAATGGCCATTAACACTCCTCCATGTGTAAGTGTTTGGCCAAGGAAACTGATCTAACTGTTCTGCCAGACTAAAGGATCCCCTAGGAGGCTTCTCATTTCTTTTTTGAAATTCCTCACTTCAGTACTAGTTAAGGGGACATTAACAAACCCCATTTCCCCCTTGGGGTTCTCCCATGGGTACCTCTCTTAGAGGTCTAATTTTTATCGATCTTCTTCATACTCTGTCTGACCTCCTGACTCCCTCTCCTGGTGACGGGGGGTTTAATTCATCTACCGCGACCGCCTCCTGTCTCTTTATCCTTTTTTTTCTTCTCACTCCTGGGGTCCGGTAGGTTCACTGTCGGTGTCATCACTGTCAGTAACATCATCAATAAATTCTTGTTTTACCCATGACCTTTCTTTTTTACCATCAAAGCGGACCCACCCAGGTGTCTCTTCTTCCACTCCCGTCACGAGTCGAATTGGCGGCACTACGTCGGGTGATGGATGTAACATAGGGAGAGCTAGTTCTCCAGTAAATTTCCATGAGGGTGATAAGGAATTTAACTCTCCAGACTCCTCTTTTAATTTCAACAGATTACATCGCGTTTCCCATACTGTGCCATACTTGATCTCTTCTATTATTGGATTGGGTTTTATTTTTCCATTTCATATCAATGCCTGTTGTACCCAATCCTCATCTGACCCATCCTCTGGCCACCAGACTGAAGCTCCTTTTATCGGGTGTTTTGGCCATTTAAAATAACAATACCTTATCATTGTCTTCCTCTAACCTGGGTATTTCTGCCCCAGTGGTTCAGCAATTCGCCCCAAAGGACTATTAGGCAGAATGCGGGGATTTGGGCTTTAGGCCTTTTCCTCCTTTGGGGTTTTTTCATTTACATTTCCATTCTCTTGATCGGAATTCCTCTCATCTTTTATCAAATCGCCCAGGTTAATATATAATAGTTCAAAGTTTCTTACGGGGTCTATTGCACCGAATTACTCGATTTCGAAATTTCAACCTCGTTGCCCTTCTTTTGCTGAGTCTCTGTTTGGTCTGGGCATCATGATTAAAACCTTCTGCAGAAAGCAAAGGAGTCTGAGACCGTGAACTCAGCGGGGTTGCACCTTCTCTTTGTCCGTCTGTAACTCCGTCAGCTGGCCGAGTAATTAAAATCCCGAGAGAAACGAGAGCCCCAAATTGTGAGATATAAAAAAATCAACAAACGCATTTAGAGACAAATTCAGACAAAGAAGTTTTTTATTAAGATATTATTCTGCCAGAATAGGGGCTCTCCTTTGCTGGTCCTAGAGGCACACCGAGGGTCGGGATGTGGTATTCTATCTTTATCCATTTCTTATACTGAAGTCGTTTCTATCTGTTTGATACTTTTGATCTCGAATTTCTCCCTGGTTCTATATATCGTTTACTTTCTATTCTACATTGCAGTCTGGTTCTGCTGGAACCTTATTTCTTTCTAAGCTAAATTTTTCTAATCCCTGTTTAATCAACCATGTCTGTTAACCCCTTTTTCACAAACGTCTGCTTTAATCTGTTGTTTTTACACCTTACCCTTCCATAATCTCCGGTCTCCCTCTCAATCTAAAGTAGGGTCTCAACCTGAAATGTCATCCATTCCGTCTCTCCAGAAATGCTGCTGAGTTACTCCACATTTTGTGTCTGTTTTTGGTGGTAACCAGCATCTGCGTTCCTTCCTACCAACTTATCTCTTCTGTTCCTAGCTCCCGCATTCCTTGATCCACCGTCCAGCTTCAAACCATGCAAGCATTGCGCATTACACACCCTCATCCCAGTTAAAGCTCTGACTGTCATGGGAAAACCACCCCCCTCCTACAACCTCGTCGTTCTTGCAACCACATTGTCATAATCATCTATGTGTCCCTGCTTCTCATCGCAGTGCGATATTTTACTTCATCGCTCCTATCGCTAATTTGGGCAAACTCTTCCAGCAGGTCTCGTCCAAAGTTCTGACGTAAAGTGTGGAGTAACTCTGCGGGTCAGGCAGCATATTGGAGGGTCCCTTAACTTCTTGCCAATTTCCTAATCCGAAATGTCACCCATCCTTTTTTTCCAGAGATGCTGCCTGAACCCGTTGAATTACTCAGCATTTTGTGTCCATCTTGGCACTAAACCAGCATCTGCAGGTCTTTGGTGCTACAGATCAGGTCCATCTCTAAATTCAGGAAAAACCCATTTTCCATCCCTCCGTCACTAAGACGGTCCATCCTTCTTCGCCTTTTAGGATACTGCTATAACCTTTATCCTGAAAAGAGTGTTACCTATCAGGACCTTAACTGTCCAACCTAACTGTAAATAGTAGCATAGGTCAACAGGCAGTATATAGTCCTGTCAAAGTGAAAGGTATTTTAGCCTTCACTTGAGTTGATGACACAATGATTTTCCCCCAAAAAACAGCAATCAGTGGCCCTTTATAATAAAAGCTTAAATTTCAAAATGATAAAACACATTTGTTATAATTAATGAAAACAACTTTTTTTTCTGACCACTGAGAACATTCCATGTTGTTTCATTCACAAAATAAATAATTTTAAGAAGGCAAAATACTTGATCAGAAATGTTTGTATTTCTTAAAAGAGAGAAAAATGCCAGGAAATTGGTGTGTTTAGTTACGGCAACTAATCAACAAAATAATGTAGTACATGAGATACGCCACAGTTATCAGAATAGGAAAATGGTCCTGATCCAAACGGTTGCCTATCATGACCTCCAGGCATCTGCCTGGACCCGCTGAGTTACTCCAGTCTTTTTGTGTTTTACACAAGAATTGGTTGTTGAACAGTTGAGATCATTTCAGGGCTGGGGATTGAGATTGTTAGAGATTGGTAAAAAGTGAGGGACGTTGGTTTGGAGATTCAAAAATGAAACCGACGAGGGTGGTGTTTTGATGCCTTTTCATGGGCCTTGGTCAAAAAATGGGGAGAAATGGATTGAATTTTGGCCCACACCCGATAAATTTCTCAGGATGGGAGATCAAAAATCTTTATGTTAGTGACATTCAGGATGCAAATAGGCATATTTAAATCTGCTTACAATTTATGACAATACCAACGATGTGGAGGAAAACAAATTAAAAGATAAGGAAACCTTAAAAGTAAGCTACTAAAACCTTGTAAACACCTACATATCACCAGGAGCTGGAAAAACATTATTAGATTTAATCTAAAAAATAATAAAATTTAAAAGATAATTCTTCAAAGTCTTGTATGCATGAGCCAATGTGAACACTAGTCTTTTAGAAAGTATATTAAGGAAATTCAAAGTTTGTATTAACTTGAAATCTCCGAAGAATCTTAAATAGTGACAATAGTAACAATGGTGATAAGAAAAAATTACTATTCATAGAAACATATAAATAGGTGCAGGAGGAGGCTATTCGCCCTCGAGCCAGCACCGCCTTCAATATGATCAATGGCTGATCATCCAAAAATCAATACTCCGTTCTGCTTTCTCCCAATATCCCTTGTTTCGTTTGCCGTTAGAGGCACATGGTATTGGGGTTAGGGTTATTCACATGGATAGAAAAATTGTTTGGCAGGGACAGGAAAAAAGTAGGGATTACCGGGTCCTTTCAGAATGGCAGACGTGACTAGTGGGGGTACAGCAAGGCTCGGTGCTGGGACCGCAGCTATTTCCAATATACATTATGATTTAGATAAATGCATTAAAAGTAACATTAGCAAATTTGCTGATGACCACAAGCTGGGTGGCAGTGTGAACTGTTGTGAGGATGCAGGGTGACTTAGCACAGGTTGGGTGAGTCGGCAGATGCCTGGTTGATGCTGTTATAATGTGGAACGTGCGGTTCTTATCCACTTTGGTGGCACGAACGGAAGGCAGTTAATGATCTGAATGGTGTTCAGGAAATAAAACGTGGGAAGTACAACAAGACCTGGGTTGTCTTCGTAACATCAGTTCACTGAAGTCGCATGAGGTACAATCAGGCAGTGAATGAAGAAAGCTAATTGATGTTGGCTTTCATACGAGAGGAAGTCTAGGAGCAAAAAGGTCCTTCTTGCAGTTGTACAGGGCCTGGTGCGACCACACCTGGGTATTGTGTGCAATTTTGGTCTCCTAATTTGAGGAAGGACATTCTTGTGCAGCGTTAGGTTCCAAGTTAATTCCCGGATGGAGGTGCTGTCGTATGATGAAAGAATGGAGCGATGGTTGTATTCATGAATTTTACTAAGGGGATGAGAGGGGAATCGTTAAAAATTTAAACTAAAGTAAAGGATTTGACACGATAGATGCAGGAAAATGTTTACCGGTGTTTGGGGAAGTCCAGAACCGGGGCAACTGTTTGAGAATAAGGGGAAGCCATTTAGAATGAGATGAGGAAAAAAAAACCTTTTCCACACAGACAGTTGTGAATTTGTGAAATTGTCTGCCTCAGAAGGGCAGTGGAGGGATTACGGACTAGAGATTACAGATATAAAATAAAGGGCAAGAGAATGTAAGAGAAAGGGTAAGGAAAACAATTTAAGCAGCATGCGATGGGAATCTGGATACACTACCTAAAGATGCGGTGAACACATTCTTGGTCTTCAAGAAGATTTGGTCACATGTGTCATGTATAAAAATTTATCTGGCTACGTAAAAAAGGACTGGTGGTGGAAATAGAGTTGATCTTGTAGACAGTCGTTCGACGAAATTAGGAGGGGGGGGGGGGGGGGGGGGGGGGGACAATGATGGGTTGAATGTGTCTCCAGTATTAAATTAGTTGCATCATTCCATCAATTAATTGTATAATAAAAAAATTAATACATAACATTTCATGAATGGGAACACATGCATTGGTTTGGAGGGGAGATCTTACCCCTCTATTGCATTATTTCACCTCTGTGTTTTGTCTTTCTCATTCTGTTTTAATTATCAGCATTATTGAATCAACTACCTTTAAGCCTGAAAATGTGTCTTGACTCAAAACGTCACCTATACCTTCTCTCCAGAGATGCTGCCTGTCCCGCTGAGTTACTCCAGCATAAGTGTCTATCTTCAGTGTTTAAACCAGCACCTGCAGTTCCTTCCTACACTTTATCTTTCAGTCAGTGTACGTTGCTCAAGTTGACAACTCATTGCTGATTTGAATAATGGACAAACAAGAAACTGCAGATGGTTGGAATCTTAACTAAAAAACAAAGAGCTGGAGAAACTCAGCAGATCAGGCAGCATCTGAGGAGGGGACAGCTGCGTTTTCGTGTCCGGACACTTTCAGACTGATGAACTAGGGGAGAAAAAAAGTAGGATAAGATGGAGGTGGGGTAAAGCCTGGCAGATGTATGTGGATACAGGTGTTGGGGTGGGGGAGGCAGATTTGCTCAGCATGGAGTAAGATCATGGAGTAGAGGTAAAAAGGGACAAAAGAGTATCATTGTGGAAAGGAGGAGTGAAATTGAGTGGAAAGGGACAAGGGAAGGGGGGGGAGACAGGGTGAGACAGAGGTTTCGCCTGTGAACCTCTTCCAACTTGTTTATTGCATTCGGTGTTCCCAAAGTGGCAGTCCTGTACATCGGCAAGACCCAGTATAGATCAGGCAACCGTTTTAAGCCGTACATGTGCGTTCTGTCAACGAAGACACGCAGGAACTCCCAGTTTGCTAACCATTTTTAAGTTCCTTCCTATTCGGACTATTCCGTCAATACATTGTCTGGTTTTACCTCCACAGATGCTACCTGACTTGCTGACTTCTTCCAGCACTTGTGCTTTGCCAAGATTCCAACATTTGCAGTTCCTTGCATTGGCATAAATGCATTTCTGTTATGTGAAGGGACTAGAAAAAACTGGAGTTTTTTCTCCAAGAGCAGAGAAGCATTGTTAAAAATAACATCAATCGATTTGAAGTTGGAGCCAGCTGCAAGATGGTCAATTTTGCAGAAGAAACAGTAACATGGAGAATATATTAAAAAGATGGTGGAATCGGGATACATATATCTCAAAAAGAGTATTGGATAAATTCTTGAAATTGAAGTAGAGGTCTGGACTAAGAACAGTAGAGTGGGAGTAATTGCTTAACTTCTTCAAGAACTACCCAGCTTCATGCACTTTCCTTCTGAACTGCTTTATTTTATTTACTATATTATAAACTGTATATGAAATTATATTATTATCTTGGAATAGTTAGATTAGGAAAACAAATACAAATGATGGATAAAAACTGAATCAGGAAGTAAAATCTAATTGTAGGTATATTTTATAAAAAATAATGAATCATCATTAACCTAAGAAAAACAAAACATTTTCCCCTTTCTTTCTTGATATTTTTATTTACAATTGTTTGTCAAAAGTTGAATTTAGTTTCTGCAGTAATTTCTTTGCAGAATGCAACCGTACACCTATTGAGAAGCAAGAAGAACTGACAGCAAACAGTCCACCATCACATTTCCTCCTTTCCACGAGTTAACTATTTAAACTCATTATGAATTATGGATCAATAGTTTATGCATAGAAACCTGACATCTTTACTTTCAATAGATATTTACACTTTGAGACTTATTAAACACTGACTCAGTTATTTATTTTCTCTTTTAGCCTCGATCAGGAGAAACCAAACAACAAATTTTCAAGATTCTATTTGTTACTCACAACTTTTTCACACGGAGAGTTTCTTGTGAGTATTTACATATATAATTTATAGTCATGCCTACTATGTTCTGTTGTGCTATGCAAAGAAAGAATTTCATTGTCCTGTCAGGAAACACATGACAATAAACTCTTTTGACTTTTGACTTTGAGTCTGTGGAATTCTCTGCCTCAGAGAGTGGTGGAGGCCGTGTTCCTGGATACTTTCAAGAGAGCTAGAATAGGGCTCTTAAAGATAGCGGAGTCAGGGGATATGGGGAGAAGGGAATACTGATTGGGGATGATCAGCCATGATCATAATAATGGCGGTGCTGGCTATCGAAGGGCCGAATGGTCTACTACTGCCTATTGTCTATTACCAGATGTGATTTTACTATCAGGACGTCCAATTAAGTATGTTCTAGTAAGGATTGTTGTTTAAAAAGGAAGTTACACTATAAATTAAAATAACTCCGTATCTGTTCAACAAAATATTAAACAGATATATTGGTTTTTGATGTCTTCTGGACTGTCCCAAGGCACAGAAAAAAATCTATAGCTATGACCTGTTTCACTTTAAAATGAGGTTGGAAACTGCAGACAACAGCAACCATCCAAAAATGTTGACCCTGTTCTAGTTTGTTTTACTGTTAGATGTTTTGTATTTCACATTTCTTCTGTAATTATACTTGGACTCTTATAATATCGTCTTATATTGAATAGAACACTTAAGTGTAAAAACTAACATTGCCAGATGCTGCAGCTTTTCAAGGCACTGCCCCACTTGGCATACTTCAATGAGTTAATTCAATGAATTCCACAATTATTATGCATGCTATGGATTTTGACTCGGCTAAGCAATTTAACATACTATCACGGGATCACTTGCAACGTTTAGGGCGGCTTGGTGGGTGCAGCGGTAGAGTTGCTGCCTTACAGCGCGGAGACCGGGGGTTTGATCACGATATGGGTGCTTTCTGTATGGAGTTTGTACGTTCTCCCTCGTGACCGCGTGGATTTTCTCCAAGATCTTCGAGCTTCCCTCCCACATTCCAAAGAGATGTACGGATTTTTAGGTTAATTGGTACTTGGTGTATGTGTAAATTGTCCTTAGTGTGTGTAGGATAGTGTTAATGTGCGGGGATCGCTGGTCGGGCGGACTCGATGGGCCGAAGGGCCTGTTTCCCGTGCTGTATCTCTAAACTAAAATGAAACTAAATGAAGTGCTGTACAACTACCAAACTTCAGTCCAAGAGTTGTTTAAAGAAAACAGTAGAAATCTATTTGTTTCTTTTTGTCTATGGATATCATCACAATTTATGGATTAGAAAATAAAGAATCACAATGCTAAATAACTTGTTAATTCATTCAATTATCATCCAGTAATACATTCAATGGTAATTATTTATACTATTACTCAACTACAAAATCAATAATTTAAAAATAAACGACATGGCAAAACAACTTTTTTCCCAATCGGCAACTTGGTCACCTCTTAGGTACTAAATTCAACAATGAAAACTCATAAATTGAAGAAACATACGGTGACATGCTCAGTAGGATTTCTGCCACGTCCTTCGAGAAGGGGAAAGTAAATATAAAAGCATACAATCTCAACCAAGACTGGTTTCAACTATTAACCAAGAGGCTACATGTGATTATTTGTTAAGAATTTCTTTCTTTCTCCTTTCTATTTAACATGAACACCTATAATTTTACTATGGAGCAAAATTCCTCATAATGTTTTTAAGCGTGACTTCTTTTGTTCATTTAAAACATGGAAGGTCCTTGATATACATACTCAATATCCAGATATGTAATTTTGGATTAATGGACAGTGAATGGGTAATATGGATCAATTTTCAATATCCATATGGGCACTGTTTAAATTATCTAATTCAATGTAGACCATGGATTAAACCGGAATTCTCCGATTCTATGGTTTGATACAGAAATGAATATTTGATTTTTCATTAATTAGAAAACTCAGCAAATCCAGACAGTTGTTATTTTCTTTACCTAAGCATAGAACTGAGGATTAGCCTTAAAATATGATTAAAATATATATATATATATATATATATAAACCAGGGTTACAGGATTTTTATTCCTTTATTGTATATCATTTAAAATATCAACTCTATTTTCTATTATATTTCCAAGTTGTTTTTATTAAAACATGGGATTTCACAGATAACATTTTAGAAAAATCTAAATAAAACATTTTAAACTTACTAAACAGCTGCACACAATGCAATTACATATCTGTATTTTTCATTGTCTTCAGAGATTATGACAAATTTTTATTTAATCTGCACACTTGACAAAATACAAGTGCAATTCTCAATTTCTGATAAATAGCATAATTGCTAGGTAAATAGTCCATTAAAAAAAGATATAAAGCAAGTAAATAAGCTGTTTCCTTTATTTTCTGATTGATGAATCACTCTACAGCTGTAAATGTGGTAGCTGAATGGTTACATCACGGAAAAATCGATGACTTATAGCAACTTTTGCAGAAATCCGTTTGTTAGGATCATACTGGAGCATTTTTTGCTAGAAATAAAAATGAATCTATGTCAATAACTTGCTTACTAAATTTGTCATTAAGTAGGTAAGTGGACAACATTTTACCTACCTTGAATTTAAAAAAAATGGTGCTAATTACAAATTCTTAACCAGCATGTAATACATCTCCAAACAACTGACTGTAACCCAGATACTTATTAGGAAGGCAAAAAGGGGACATGAGATATCCTTGGCAGATAATGTAAAGGAGAATCATAAGAAATTCCATAAGTGTATTAAGACCAGAGTAACCAGGGAGAGATTGATCCCATTAGGGATCAGTATGGTTGTCAATGTGTCAAGGGCGCAGGAGATGGACAAGGTCTTGTCCGGATTTACCGTGGAAAAGTTCTTGGAGGCTAGGGGATTCAGAAAAGAGAACAGGGATGTTTTGAAACATATTAACATTGGGAAAGAGGTGATGCTGGTGGTGTTGAAGCACATAAAGGTGGATAAATCTCTGTGAACTGATCAAGTATATTCCATGTATATTCTAGGAAGTTGTGGGAAGCAAGGGAAGAAATTGTAAGGGCTCTGGCCGAGATATGTGTATCACCGATAGCCATGGGTATCGGAAAATTGGAGGATGGCAAACATTGTGCCTTTAATTTTAAATATGGCTGCAAGGACAAGCCTGGATACCTAACCAGGGTGAGGCTTCCATTAATAGGTGGGTAAGTTATTAGAGGCGATTTGAGAGGCAGGGTCTATCTGCATTTGATAGGCAAGGTCTAATTACCCAGCCTGACTTTAATGTGTAGGAAATAATGTTTGAGTGAGCTTCTTTAAAGACGTGACAAAGAGCACTGATACTGATGCAGTAGATACTATCTACGTAAACTTCAGGCACGTGCCGTGAGGTAATCAGCCAGGGGTAGGCAGTGGCTTTTAAAGATCTTGAAAACCGCGCATGCGGCAGATTATTATCTCCCAGGTGAGCTGTCAGTCGTTTTTTTTATCTTGAAAACTGCGCATGCGCACATTGTTCCCTCCCCGGTAAACTGCCGGCTCGACATTTGTTACATCTTGAAAACCGCGCATGCGCACATTGTTCCCTCCCCGGTGAACTGTCCATTCAGCTATTTTTAAATCATGGAAACCGCGCATGCGCAGATTGTTCCCTCGAACTTTTTATCATATAATTTGTTTTCAATAGGTCCTATCACTTAATAAAAGTATTTAAAAAACATATAGCTAAAAAAAATTACATACCATATTATTTGTGCACAAAATCCATTCCTGCAGCAAAAATATCCATAGGTTGCTTCGTGAAAACGCTTCAGGTAATCACTAATCCATCCTTGAAAATCCCGCTAAGAAACTTGCGCATGCGTATGCGCAGTAGGCTGGTGCGCATGCGCAGTCGACTGGTGCGCATGCGCAGTGCAGAACGTCAGCACATGCATGCAGTTCACAGTGTAAAGGCAGAGTTTCAGCTGCCTTTACGGACGTTCAACTGATGGCTTGAAGCAGCGTCGACGGCACGTGAGTAGCACAAAGCTCCGCGTTTTAAAGCGTACTGCTGATGAAAAGGTATCGTATATTATATTATATTTAATACATAAAATAATTACTATTTTATGATTGTAGTCAGGGTAGGCACTGCCTACCTTAGGCCTACCCTGATGGGCAACGTGCCTGGTAGACTTTTTGCAGGATTCTTGACAAGGTCCCGCTTTGTTGGCTGGTCTGAGAGTTTAGATCATGAGATGCAGGATGAGCTAGCAAATGGATGCAAAATTGGCCTGGTAGAAAGAGACAGCGTGTTGGTAGTGGAGGGTTGTTTTTCAGGTTGGAGGTCTGGGATCAATACTGTTTGTAACATATATTGGCAATTTGAATGAGAATAAGTTTGCGGATAACGCCAAAGATTGATGGTGTGGTGTACAGCAAAGAAGATTGCTAAGGCTAGCAGGATCTAGGGCAACTGGAGAGTGGGCAGATAGAATTTAACTCAGACATGTGGAAAGTAATGGATTTTGGGAAGTTCAATTTGGGCAGGACTTACTAAATGATGGGGCCCTGGGGAATGTTATAGAACAGAGAAACTCGGGGGAACAAGTACTTAGGTAGCTGAAAATGGTGAAAATGGATAGAAAAAGGTGGTGAAGAGGTCATATGGCATGTTTGCCTTCATTAGACAAGGCAAAATAATGTTAATATGTATGAAAGAACTGCAGATGCTGGTTTAAATCGAAGGTAGACACTAAATGCTGGAGTAACTCAGCGGGACAGGCAGCATCCTGGAGAGAAGGAATGGGTGATATTTCGGGTCGAGACCCTTCTTCAGAACATATCTTCAATATGTTATGGGACAACTGTACACGTTGTTGAGACTGCAACCTGGAATATTGTGTGCAGTTCTGGTTGCCTTACTATATGGAGGATGTGATTAAGCACGAGTGGCTGCAGAAAAGATTCACGAGGATGTTGCCAAGACTGGCGGGTGTGCTATAAGCAGAGACTGAATAGGCTGGGACTGTTTACCCTGCAGACATGGAGGCTGAGTGGTTACCTCTTACAGAGGTTTAAAGAATCTTGAAGGAAATAAATAACTCAGATTGTTATAGTCTTTCATCCAGGGTAGGGAAATCCAAAACTATTTGGCACAGGTTGAGTAATAGGGAAAGATTTAAAGGGGAATCTGAGAACCAATTTTTTTCACACAAGGATGGTGAGTGCATGGAGCTGCCAGAGGAAGTGGTGAAGGCGGTACAATTATAACATTCAAAAGGCTTCTGGGCATGTCTTGTTTTGCACTCTTTTAGTGTTGTATAATTTATGAATAACTTAAATTTTTTGCATGTTGTCTGAGTCTAATGTGCCTGGTGATGCTATTGCTGGTAAAATTTCCATTATATGTGGACCTCACAGTACTTGTGCATGACAATAAACTCGATTTAACTTGACAGGTACCTGGACAGGTACCTAAGATTTAGAGAGACATGGGCCAAATGCAGGCAGATAAACTAGCTCAGGGTGCCAACTGGACAAGTTGGCACAAAGGGTCTGCTTCCGTGTTGTATTACAGATAACCCTTGTAAAAACGGACTATAAGGATGTAATGATGTCTACTCTTGCCGATTCTACTATAAATTAGTAAGGGGAGTAAATATGTACAGTATTGGATAAACAGTCAATAAACATATACTAAACAATACACACAACAAAACAGGAAAGGTAAATACAAACTGAGGCAACATTCGCTCTAGTGGTCACTCCATGAAAATAACTCGTTCATATGTTCCCAATATAAATGCACGCCTCAGTTAGAACAGATTTAATCGCTATACCCAAAATCCATTATAAAGAAGTCTGTGATAACAAGGGTAACCTGTACTCTATAACTTAAGGCCCTAAGCCAATTTAGCTCCCATAACCCCATCAAAATCATAACCAGCATTTCTCATTTAAAAAAGCACTTGATTTCAAGACTTCCCTGGCCTTATGGCCCAGACCCTTTTGAACATCTTCCTCCCCTGCCTATAAGGTCAGCTTTTCTTTTAATACCACAGATCAGCTTTTAGGCCAGATCAATTTAGAATTTCTATCAATGTATGTAAATAGGCCCTTCAGCACATCATAAACCTGCGGGATTAAAATGCAGGTTGTATCGCTTGTCGGAGAGGGATTTCCTCGGGCTGCTAGTCGATGTCAAAGAAAAATCGGACTTCCGTTCACGATTTTTTTTAAATCGCTGGACAATTTAATAGCTGGATTAAAGTAAAAAGCGACTTCGAACGCCCTCAATGCCAACAACGTGACGGATCGTAATATCAGGACAAAACAAAAGGTAAGTCGTTTATTTCACATATAATCTTGCTTCTTGGGTGACTTTAGTCTAACTTTACATTGCGAAAATGTTATTAGGGCCCCATACGAATTGGCAGTGTCTTTGCCTGCCGATATGGGGTTAAAATTCATGGCAAAGGCAACGTTCCAATCGATCGCATTCCAGAAACACCCACTCGCAAGATGATTAAATCCTCATTTTTTTGGACAATCTTGTCATAAGAGCATCTAAATCGTCTATATTTTGTGTTATTGTCTATCCATTGTCAATATTTTTATACTAAATATCCACAACAGTTTTAGCCACATGTATTGTGCAGAAAATAATCATTTTGATTATATTGAGAGTGGATGTTTCTAGATTAAATTTATGGGAATTAAACATTAAATTCTTTCCATCTGGCATATAAGTTCATGACAGTGAGATTTAAAAATCATGTTATATTGTGAATTCTTGTGTGAATGGGATTAGTTTGTTATTTGGATACTTAGGCTATTAAAAAAATATATTATTTTCTTAGGAATGGATAGATGTTTAGATCTAGTAATTGAATTTAGAATGAATTTAATTGAATTAGATGAATTTAATTGATTTGATGAAACTGATGAATATGAATTTCAATAAGAACATCATGATGGGCTTGAAGATCCACCAAGGAGGAAAAAGTGCTTGAGAGAGCAGAGACATGGGCCTCGCATTGACCAGTACTTCTTACGAAGCAACCAGTCAAATCAGTCGAATGAAGTAGACAGCGACGGGACACAAAACCAAAGTTCGCCAGAGCATCAGCACCCATGTCACTGAAGAGGGTGATACAAGTACAGAAATGCCGATGGAGGAGCCCACGCAACAACTACAAAGACCCTCCATTGGAGGAAAGATCAAAGGGCACAAACCTGGAGTGAAGTGGCCCAAAGCTGTTGAAAAAGAAAGAGTGGGAGACAGTCAACAGTGACCTTATACATATCTTGGAGCAACAAGTGGACACAGCAGTGGAAAAGCTTGAAAGGACATGGGCAACATAAATCTACAGCTATGGAGAAGAACGGTTTGGGGTGAGTAAAGGGAGAGGTGGAAAGAAGTTACCAACACCAATCAAGTCCAGGAGGCAGCAAGAGATCGAGAGGCTAATCAGAGAGAGGAGACAATTGAAAAAGCAATGGAAAAAAGCAACTGACGCAGAGAGAGAAGGTCTCATGCTACGCCAAGAGGACATCAAGTGCCGATTGGCAACCTTAAAATTTTTAAAAGTCAGAGAAACATGAAATAAAAGAAAATTCGCAACCCCCCCGAAATAAAGAAACACTCCCCCCACAGAACACGGTCTCTACAAAGACCCTTTCAAGTTCCCGCCATCAAAGACCTCATTCGCAAAGGAAAAAAGGGAACATTGAAAACATCAACAAAAAGAATTGGAGGAACACCTGGAAAAGGCCCACCAAGACACGAAAAGGCATGAGCAGTTAGTCCATCGACACCCACATGACATCCCCCCGCCTATTCAACCACCTGAATTTAACCTGGACACCAGCCCCTCCAAAATGGAAAGAGTAAGAGAACACTGTCCGGCGAGCAAGAGCAGCATCAGCTCCGGGGCCAAACGGAGTACCCTATTAAAAAAAAATACAAGCTCTACGAAGAATGCACCGGATGTGTTACGCTTTCTAAATGGAAGCTCATGAGGGTGGTGTGAGGAAGAAGCAAACAATACCAAAGGTGTGGCGAAGGGCCGGCGGCAATACTAATACCTAAAGAAAAAGATGCATCAGACATCAGCCAATTCCGGCCAATATGTCTCCTCAACGTCGAGGGAAAAATCTTTTTCAGCATTGCATCACAAAGGCTATCCACCTATCTGGTAGCAAAACAAGTTATATTGATACATCTGTACAGAAAGCAGGAATTCCAGTTTTTCGGGCTGCTTGGAGCATACAAGGCATGTTCTCGGGGCACCAGATCCAAGCACGCTAAGAAAGACAAGAGAGACCTACATGTGATCTTCCTCATCTGGCCAATGCATTTGGTTCAGTTCCACATGAACACCTTTGGGAATCATTTGCCTTTTTCATGTACCAGAGCTCATCACCACACTGGTCTAGAACTATTTCCAAGACCTGCAGCTGTGCTTCACAACAGCTGAAATTCAGTACAACATGGGCAGCGCTTGGAAGTAGGCATCATGGCAGGCTGCACCAGTCTCACCCTTGGCCTTTAACAATGGCCATGGAAATCATCATCAGGGCCTCAAAATGGGTGGTAGGGCGGTGAGCGAACCAGTGCTGGGCTCCGTCTGCCACCCATCAGGCATACATGGACGATCTTATGACAAACAAAACCGCACTACCAGCATGCACCAAGCGGCTACTTGGAAAGCTGCAGGAGAACATCAAAGTGGGCCCGAATGAAAATCAACCGAGTAAGTCTCGAAGCATCTCATAGTTAAGGGTGTGCTTAGAGGACACAAGGTTCTGCATCGTGGACCGACTTTTAATACCAACAGTGTCTGTAGCAGCCAGTTAAAAAGCCTGGGCAGATGGTACAACACAAGTCTCAAGGACAAAGAGCTGTGCAACAACTAAGGCAAGAAATTGTCAATGGCCTGGAGATCATCAATCAGACCCTACTGCCTGGGAAACTGAAGCTCTGGTGCCTACAGTTTTGGACTTCCTTCCTCGGACACATGTGGCCACTGACCGTTTATGAAGCTCCATTAACAACTGTGGAGAAGATGGAGCGAACCATAAACTTCATAACGCGAAGAAATGGCTCGGTGTCCCACAATGTCTAACTAACATCGGCCTCTATGGCAAAGGGGTCCTGGAACTACTCTCACTAGTCTAACAGAGGAATACAAGTGTTCCAAAGTAAGAACTCCAGATGACACTGAGGGACTCTAGAGACAAGACCATCAGTGCTGTTGCGCCGCCCCTAAGTAACGGGGCCGGGAAGTGGACACCATCTGATGCAGTACAGCAAGCTTCATCAGCCCTGAGGCACAAAGACGTCGTGGGGCCAAGTGCAGCAGGGAAGAGGAGGCTTTGCCTTACGACAAGTAAACCAACTTGGCGAAAGGCCACAACATCAGAGCGGAGGACATTGGTGGTTGAGGAGGTGCGGCGACAGGAGGAAGGCTGCAAGAAGTGCAAAGGCGGTCTCTCTTGCCAAAGAGGGGCAATGGATGCAGTGGAAGGTGTGGACGGAGGAAGATCAGCTGGAAAGAACTATGGGAAATGGAATCAAGCAAGATCAGCTTCATCATCAGAGCGACATACGACGTCCTTCCATCACCAAAGAACCTCAATCAGTGTACGGCGAGGATCCAACCTGTGCCCTCTGCCCAACTCCAGAGACCCTCAAGCACATCATGTAGGCTGCAAGACCAGCCTCACGCAAGGGAGATACACGTGGCGGCATAATCAGGTATTAAAAGCCTGGCAACAGCCCTTGAGAACAGGCTGTGTGCGACCAACTCCTTGCCTCCGAGAGCAAGCAACCCCTCCCACTTTAAGGGCGACAACCTTTGTCCGAGAAGGACAGAAAACACCTAAAAACATCCTTCCCACTAGATCAGAAGAAGGAAACCTATGCAGGGCCCGTGACTGGAGGATGCTGGCGGACATCGGCCGACAACTAATCTTTCCCACATGAAATTGCTTCAACCAACCTCAGGCCAGATTTGGTGTTCTGGTCCCTTTCACAGAAGACTACTTACTCATAGAGCTCACAGTTTTCCATGGGAGAACTCTGTTGTGGAGGCCTATGAGCGTAAGAAGCTGCGCTACACAGAGCTTGCAGCAGAGGCAACGCAGCTTGGCTGGAACATCAACGTTTATTTCCAGTTGAAGTGGGATGCAGAGGATTTGTTGCGTCATCTACCATCAGACTGCTGAAGGAGCTTGGAATCCAAGGTCAGGCTCTGCGGGGAAGACCATAAGATCACTCTCAGACGCGGCTGAAAGAAGCAGCTGTTGGATTTGCTCAAGCGGAAAGACCCATGCTGGGCCCCAAATACGTCATGGTGAATCTTTGAGGCAGTTTGACATGGAACACGTGCTGAGGGCTGATCATCCTGCAGCGGGCCGCCCTTGTGGAGGGTGTATAGTGTTTGAAAGGGCCGAAACACCCAGTGATGCAAGGGTACACTACTTGATGATGTGTCCTGTGCCCAACTGTCCTGAAGGTTACCCAGGCCAAAATATACGTATACGTACCCCCTCCCCCCCCTCCCCCCCGCCCCCCCCCCCCCCCCCCCCCCCCCCCCCTGATTTGAGCGTCAACCACTCTCAGTAATCAATGAATGTCGTGAAATGCTCCCCACCTACTGGCACAAGGGACTTCTTAACATCTAGTCCAGTGTATTTGATTCTTAGTTGGGTATTTACTATTGTTTTTAGCGTTTTAACTATCACTGCTGTTCAGTTAACTTTATCACTGCTGAACAGTGCTTTTTTCCTTTACATTTTAAAGAGATGTCTCAGAAGAAGAAATACAAAATTGTCAATCCAAATGCCCCAGCAATAAGAGACTGATTTAGACAGCATTCGCAGAGATTATCCAAATTTGGACTACTACAATGTGATGATCTACAGGAAATTCTTATGGGAAAAGTAGGGGGCCGAAAAGCATGTCATGTTTGAAGAGCAAAATACTTGTAGTTTATATGCCAAAATTGAAAAGTTGAGGAAAACAAGGTATACAGAGTTGCTTATTGGTTGCAGTCTGAGGAAATTATGATGCTTATGATTATGATATGCCAATGTACCAGCTAGCAACTGATCTCTCCATAAAGACTTGGTCTATGCTAGAAATTGTAATGGACTGTTATGGACTTACAGCATATAATACAATAATATTAAAGTTTTGATCTGAGAATTTCACATTTTGAATTTTCAAGGCAGTCTGGGTGTTTATTACTATTTCTGTCACAATGGTCAATTTTTTGTAATTCGCTACAATTAGGTAACTAACTAATTATATGCTTTAATTTCAGGTCATCTAAGCAAGATGTTTTAAATATTTGTTTTCAGAATGCTTCAATCTATAATAACTCAAAATTTCATTCAGTTCTCTTAATTTTTAAGAAGGTTAATGGGCTTTTATGAAAGAAAAACTGCAGGGAACAAAAACTGACTGCAAAAGTTTTTATAGATATTGTGAAGAGAAAGGGGTTAGTTAAAACAAATGTGGGTCCCTTGCAGTCAGAAACTGGTGAATTGATCATGGGGAACAAGGACATGGCAGACCAATTGAATAACTATTTTACTTCGGAGTCACGTGAGTGACTACGTGAAGAACCCGCCTCACGCTGGAAAACAGGCATTACGTCGACGCTGACGGCGGAAGGAGGAGCTGCAGTAAGGAGCAGCTCTCGCAGTCGGTCGGAACGGGCCCCCGCAGGTAGGTGCAAGCAAAGTCGGGATGTTTTTTAACGTACGCTGGGTGGGTCCAGCCAGTAAAAATAAAGTAAAATAAAAAGTCAGAGTCACGTTAAAGTGCTGTTTAGCACAGATTAAATGAAAGAAATGGAGAAATCGGCAAAGAAATTCGCGGGTAAAGAGAGCTTCCCGGGGTGAAAATAAAAATACGGGAAAAAGCTAGTGCGGATCCTTCCGATACCGGTGGCCGCTGATATACCCGTTAGTGAGTTCTTCAAGATTCTCCAGAAGTTATAACCACGGAGAGAAATGCTCCTAAAAATTTAAAAGAAATCTGAGAGGCCCTTGGTTCTGATGACTCTGATACTGAAAGTTCCTCCAGATAATTAAACTATATGGAACTAATAATGGAGCATATGGAGAAAGTTCTCCAAAAAATTATGAGACTAGGGTCACAGTACCCAGAAGGTTCCCAAAAAAGCCCTGAGGGGTTTAATTATTCTGATATGGCTGTGGGCCTAATTGGGAGTTGGAACTCCGGACCCAGGATTTGGCCGAAGGAAGTCTCATGGGATGAAAATCCCAATTGATTTAGGGCTGCAGAAGGCAGACCCTGCTGATGGTGATTTGCATTTGAAAACACACCACAAAATAAAAGAAAGGCCAAATGTGCCTGAGATAGCAAAAGAATTTGCTATATATGAAGGAAGTGGGTGAGGCTATGGAAGGAAACCTAGCTGCCAACATTAATATATGGTATCTCACCAACTTCATGATTCTGTGATGATTGAAACATCAGAATTATAAACGCACAGGAAATTGTGCCTCATTGAAAGTGCCTACGGTTTATCCGTTGATTTGGGCATCCATGACCCCAAATATGAGAGCTCAAGAAGTGAGGTTCAAAAATCCTCACAAATTATTCTGCTGCCATTATGGCTTTTGGGGAGATGGATAAGTTTAAAAAAGAGGGCCTATTGTGCAAATTCTTTCTATAAAATTATTGTATGAGGAAAATGGCTATTCGGCCCATATTTCACCCAAGGTTTGCAAGCTTGTGTGGTTCGAGCAAGTGGTGTTCAAGCTCCTGTTTATCTGTTTGGAGTAAATCTGCGTAAATTATTAAAAATTGGATGAAGAAGCTAAAAATTTTAACTGCATGAAACCTTCGTCTTAGGACAAAAAAGGTATTTTTCGCCCAGAAGGGGATTTGATTTTGGAAATAAAGGCAGAAATATGTCAAGGAAATATTATTGTACTGCACAGCCCAATACTTACCCGTATTCGGGGAAAAGGAGACCACCACCGCTCATATGGAGAGGTATTAAAGACTTGTTCTATCTTTTAAAGAAACTGCGGATTAATCTCCAGTTGGAGGGAGATTACAAAAGTTTATAAAGACTGGCTTACTATTATTTCTGATCGTTTTATTTTTACAAGCAGTTTCAGGAACCACTATTACATTTAAAGAAGGGGTTAATCCTCCAGTACAGATAAACCTGCCTATGCTTTCGTGTTTACTGCAATTGGAAAAGCAGAGATTAATGTGGAAATTGACAAATTATCTGAAAAGGGGTTATTGAAAAAACTTATGAACACGAGCATCAATTGTGTCTAAGATATTTCAAAAGACATAAAAAGATGGTGATTGCAGAATTTATTCTGGACTTTACAGCTCTAAATAAGTGGTAGAATACAAATTTAAATGGAAAACATTTAATACTGCAAGATATTTAATATCAGCAGGTTGTTATATGGCTACGATTGATTTGAAAAAACGCCTATTTATTCTGTACCAATACATCAGTTTCTGGAGGTACTTAAAATTTAATTGGCTGGGACAATATGGCAGTTTAAAGCTTTGCCAAATGGATTGAGTTCAGCTTCTAGGCTCTTTACTAAACTGATTGAAACCAGTTTCAGCCCAATTAAGAGTACAAAAACACATCGTTATGGCTTATCTCGATGACATTCTAATCATTTATGGCAAATCAAGAGTCAGCTGAGAATTAGTTTCAGTACAAAAGCTTTGTTAAAGCTAGGGTTTCTTGATTCATCCAATTAAATTCCAGCTGCAGCCAGCACAATCAATTAACTATTTGGAGTTTGTAATTAACTCAGAAACTATGTTAATACTTTACCAACAAAGATAAAGTTGATGATTTTTGGTGACTTGTAATAATCTCATTCACAAACTTATCCTTCCATCCGAAAAATAGCGAAAACTATTGGTAAACTAGTAGCAGCTTTTCCTGCAGTAGAATTTGGTCCATTACATTATCAAAATCTATCAAAGGGACAAAATAAGAGCTCTCAAAGAGAGGGCAGGCCACTTTGATAGGCCTATGCAATTAACAAAATAAGTTTTGTTGGAATTACCATGGTGGGTTAAAAATATCCCACAAGCTGCTAAAAACATTCTGATTAAACAGCCTGAAATTGTTTATAAATAGATGCTAATGCTCTCGGATGGGGGGGGTAACAGATTCATCCTCCAGTTGTGGAGGTAGATGGAAAGTCCAAGAAGAAACGTTTTCTTCAAACTTATGGTATTAACTATTTAGAGTTATTGGTTGCTTTCTATAGTCCTAAAAGCATATTGCTGTTCAAAAAAGGGTCTACATGTATTAATACAGTTAGACAATAAAACGGCTGTTACATATATTAATCACATGGGGGAGTCAGATCAGTATCATGTGATTGTCTGGTCAATGAAATATGGCATTGGTGTATTGATCGCCAAATTGGGATTTCAGCAAACTACATTCCAAGGTAAAGACAATGTGGTGGCAGATAAAAGATCAAGGATATTTAAAGATAACACAGAATGGATGCTTAATCCTGCAATATTTAAGAATATTGTAACTCAATTTGGTTTACCAGAAATTGATTTGTTTGCATCAAGGCTTAATCATCAATTGCCTAAATATGTGTCTTGGGAACACGATCCAGTATGCAGTAGCAGTAGTATGCGTTTTTCATTGAACTGGGGGAATATGTTCTTTTATGCTTTTCCCAACCTTTTGCTTTGTTCAGCAATGTCTGAAGGAAATATAACAAGATTCTGCCACAGGATTGTTGGTAGTTCCAAATGGCCAACACAACCTTGGTTCCCATTAAAGCTGAATATGATTAAAGAACCATAATATGTCAATTCCTAACTGTAGTGATAATCTTGATTAATCCAGTAACCAAAGAAATTTATGCATTATATGCATAATATGAATTTATTAATCTGCAGGTTTGCCAGACCACTACAGGAGCTGGGATTGTCGGACAAAACAATGGAGGTTATAGTCGCATCATGGCGAGAATAACACACAAAAACAATATATGACACATATTAAGAAATGGGAAGAATTTTGCACAACAGTCAAATATTTCTTATGATACGGTGAATATTGCATGTTTGATATTGTGATACTGTGATATTGCATGGAAAATGTATTGGAGCTCCTTGCTAAATTGCATTTTGAGCAACAATTAAGTTACAGTGCCACTAACACTGCACCAGTGCCTTATCATCTTATTTAGGACTTATGTCTGACCAGAAATCAATTGGATCACATCCACTAATATCTAGATTCAGAAAGGAATCTTTAATATTAATCCACCCAAACCTAGATACACAGAGATTTGGGATGTGAGCAATGTACTTACCTTACTTAGACAGTGGACTCCAATTGAAGGATTGTCATTGGAAAGATTAACATTCAAATTTAATAATATTAATGTCATTGGTTTCAGCTCAAAGAGTGCAAACTTTACAAATGTTGCGTTCAGACTGTATGCATGTGACTACAGATAACATTGTGTTCTATGTTTACGATCTGATCAAACAAAGCAGACCATGGAGATCTGGAACTAAGGTAACCTTTCAAGCTTATCCTATTGATCCTACTTTGTGTGTGGTTAAACATTTGAATCAATATGTTAAAGTTACTGAAACATTTCGAGGAAATGAAAAAATGTTAATGATTACGCATAAAAAGCCACACACAAAAGCTTCAGTTCAAACTATCTCAAAATGGTTGAAACAGGTGTTGCTTTTTAGCAGAAGTAGACACTGATGTGTTCAAATCTCACTCCACCAGGGCTGCAGCTACGTCCGCGGCGAAGGTGCGGACGTACCACTCGAGCAATATTTTAAAAATCGCAGGGTGGAGTAAAGAAGAAACTTTTTCAAAGTTCTACAATAAACCAGTTCACACTATGACAAGCTTTGGCCACGCGGTGTTGGGATCAATATAATCACCTGCTTTGTATACTATTGATTACTATAACCAATTAGTAGTCACTTATATCTTTTAATCACTTGTAATCATTCCCTCGGATATAAGGAGGGTTATTAATATGTTCTTTAAACATTAAAAAGTTAATTATGGAAAGAACTAATATTAGTCTGGTTTCTCATGTATGTATTTACTTAGCCGGACTGTCGTACTAATTAAATACTACGACATAAAAAACACAGAAAGCTTTAAAATCTTCACGTAGTCACTCACGTGACTCCGAAGTAAAATAGTAAGATTAAACGAGAACTTAACCAGTTCGAAGTTTGATCGTTATTTTATGAGGAGTTACGATGAGGGATTACGTTGCCCTCCACTCCCACCCTCATAAAATAAATGAATCAATCTGTAGTTCTAAGTCTTTTATGAGTCCTTACTATGTTACTTTTCGGCTATTTGGTGTTCTGTGTTTTTCATGCCGCTGCTTTGAAGTATGCCGTTTTGCAGCGTGAGGCGGGTTCTTCACGTAATCCCTCATCGTAACTCCTCATAAAATAACTATCAAACTTTCGAACTGGTAAGTTCTCGTTTAATCTTACTATTTTTGGTTCTGTCTTCAACTAAGGAAGACATAAATAATCTGCCGGAAATAACATGGGACCGGGGGTCAAATGAGATGGAGGAACTGAGTGAAATCCAGGTTAGCCGGGAAGTGGTGTTAGGTAAATTGAGAACGGATTAAAGGCCGATAAATCCCCAGGGCCAATAGGCTGCATCCCAGAGTACTTTAAAGGAAGTAGCCCCAGAAATAGAGGATGCATTCATGATAACTTTTCAAAACTCTTTAGATTCTGGAGTAGTTCCTGAGGATTGGAGGGTAGCTAATGTAACCCTACTTTTTAAAAAGGGAGGGAGAGAGAAAACGGGGCATTACAGACCAGTTAGTCGGTAGTGGGGGAAATGCTAGAGTCAATTATTAAAGATGGGATAGCAGCACATTTGGAAAGTGGTGAAATCATTGGACCAAGTCAGCAATGCATTTATGAAAGGTAAATCATGTCTGACGATCTTATAGAATTTTTCGAGGATGTAACTAGTAGAGCTTGGACAAGGGAGGAACCATGGATGTGTTATATCTGGTCTTTCAGAAGGCATTTGACAAGGTCCCACATAAGAGAATTATTATACTACTTAAAGCACACGGTAATTGGGGGTTCAGTATTGATGTGGAAAGAGAACTGGCTGGCAGACAGTAAGCAAAGAGTAGAGTAAACTTGTCCTTTTCAGAATGGCAGGCAATGACTAGTGGGGTACCACAAGGCTCAGTGCTGGACCCCAGCTATTTACAATATATATTAATGACTGGATGAGGGAATTGAATGCAACATCTCCAAGTTTTGCGGATCACACAAAGCTGGGGTGCAGTGTTAGCTGTGAGGAGGATGCTAGGAGGCTGCAAGGTGACTTGGATAGGTTGGGTGAGTGGGCAAATGCATGGCAGATGCAGTATAATGTGGATGAAAAATGTGAGGTTATCCATTTTGGGTGGCAAAAACAGGAAAGTAGAACCATTATCTGAATGGTGGCCGATTAGGAAAAAGGGGGATTGCAACGAGAACCTGGGTGTCCATGGAACACCAGTCATTAAAAAGTAGGCATGCAGATGTAGCAGGCAGTGAAGAAAGCGAATGGTATGTTAGCATTCCATAGCAAAAGGATTTTGAGTATAAGAGCAGGGAGGTTCTACTGCAGTTGTTGAGGTCTTGGTGAGGCCACATCTGGAGTATTGCGTACAGTTTTGGTCTCCTAATCTGAGGAAATACATTCTTGCCATAGAGGGAGTACAGAGAAGGTTCACCAACTGATTCCTGGGATGGCAGGACTTTCATATGAGGAAAGACTGGATAGACTCGGTTTTGTACTCGCTAGAATTTAGAAGATTGAGGGGGATCTATAGAGAACTTACAAAATTCTTAAGGGGTTGGACAGCTAGATGCAGGAAGATTGTTCCCGATGTTGGGGAAGTCCAGAACAGGGATCACAGCTTAAGGATAAAGGGCAAAGTCTTTTAGGACCAAGATGAGAAAATAATTTTTCAACACATAGAGTGGTGAATCTGTGGAATTCTCTGCCACAGAAGGTAGTTGAGGCCAGTTTATTGGCTATATTTAAGAGGGAGTTAGATGTGGCCCCTTCTGGCTAAAGGGATCGGGGGGTATGGAGAGAAAACAGGTACAGGATACTGAGTTTGGATGATCAGCCATGATCATATGAATGGCGTGCAGGCTCGAAGGGCCGAATGGCCTACTCCTGCACCTATTTTCTAATGTTTCTTTGTTTTGACTGTCCTTTTTCGATCACAGCTTATTAGGGGTTTTTTACTCAGGTTGATTGGAGCAGGCTGTTTGTAGCATAGGAACATCCAGAAAAGGGGATGCATTTAAAAGTGTGGTGACAAATTTCATGGCTTGCACGTTCCTGTTAGGGTGAAGGGTAAAGCAGGTGGGTGTAAGGAAGTTTAGATAATGAGAGATATTGCAAGGAGGAAAAAGAGGCATGGGTCAGGTATAGGAAGCTGGGATCAAGTGTATCCCTGAAGAGCTTTGGAAACAGGGGATGTTAAGGGGCTGTTCCACTGCGGCGACCTAATCCACAAATTCAGAAGAGTGTCTTCGACCTTCAAGCTCGAGGCACTCACCTGGAAAAATCTCAGAGCTGGATCGACCATCATCGATGCAACCGCGAGCTGGATCGATGGTCAACACACACATAAACAGATCGCAAAGGCGGGGGCCAGGGAAAGCGGGGGAGCGCTGTCTGAAATTCACCTCCGCAAAAGAGGAAGGAAAAAGACGGCTGCACAGTGTACGGTAAGTCCTTTAGAGAGCACGGAGGGGGGAGGGTGGGGGGGGGGGGGGGGGGGAGGGGAGAGAAAGGGGGAGAAGGAGCGGAGACACTTTTAAAGAAGTCAGACAACGTTTAATAAGGTTTAGCGGCATTTAACCTACCTGTCCAATTCTCCTTGATCCTGAAAACTCTAGTGAGTCAATTAAAATGCCCAGTCAGCGAAGGAGATTGCCTACAGCTGCCCTCGACTGCCTGTAACTACATAGTGATCCCACTCCACTGCACTACGAGTTAAAAAGAACCACGCCGACCAATTTTTACTCACGAAATGTTTCAACATGCTGAAAATTTTTTTCCGCGACCTAGCTGAGGCCGCGAGTTTTCGGAACTTCCCTCAAGCATGCAAGAGAGTTCCAGCAACCTCATAGACCTCCGAGGGACCATGTGTCGACCATTGCCGCGTGTTTTGAATCAAGGGCACACTCATCTAAACTCGCAGATCAGGTCACCGCAGTGGGACAGCCCCTTTAAGAAGATAATCACGAGGGCAAAAAGGGAGCAGGATAGCTCAAGCAGATATAAGGGAATATTATATAAATACTCTAGACCAAGTGGGACCCGTTGAATACCCGTCCCCTCAACAACGCGCGTTTGCGAGGGGAGGTGGCAAGGCCTGCGGCGTCACACACACACTAGCCAACCCCTCACACGCACACTAACCACCCCCCACACACACACACTAACCACCCCATTGATATTATATTAATATTATTCATTCACTCCTTTTACTCCCATCCCCTCCCTATCCACTCATGTATAGCCCCCAACACGCCGGCACGGCTAGAGAGGGAGGGGGGTGAGAGAGAGGGACACAGAGGCAGAATGAGCGACACAGTGGCACAACAAATACAGAGAGGACACAGAGGCAACAGAGAGGGACACAGAGACATAGAGAGGGCCACAGAGAGGACACAAGCACAGAGAGGAACACAGAGAGTCACAGAGGCATTGAGAGGGGCACAGAGAGGGACAAAGAGGCACAAGGGAACAGAGGGGCACACACAGACACAGAGTGGGACAGATGCACCAAAGACGGGCACAGGGGCAAACAGAGAGGGGCACTGAGAGGGCGACATATGGCGTCACACGCACGAAGTCACCCCCAAACAAGCTACCCCCCTTGATATTATGTTAATATAATAATTTGCTACTTTTAATCACCATAACCGCCCTATCCACTTATGCATAGCCCCCAAACCAGAGGCCGGGTAGGCGCGTCTAGAGAAGGGTGGGGGGGTAGAGAGTGAGAGCAGAGAGAGAATGGGGAGAGGCAGAGACAGAAGGGCAAGAGACAGAGGGAGAAGGGGGTGGAGGGGAGGAGAGGGAGGGAGGTGGGGAGAAGATGGGAGGGAGAGAACATGGAAGGGAGAGAGTGGGGCTGTGAAGGGTAGGGGAGTGGTAGAGGGCGAAGGGGGGTTTAGGGAGGGAGGGCGGGGGGGTGTGGGGGAGAGAGAGGAGTGGAGGACAGAGATAGTGAGAGAGGGGGGAGAGAGAGAGGGAGGGGAAGAGATGAGAGGGAGGGGGAGGAGAGAGAGAGAGGGGAGAGAGAGAGAGAGAGGGGAGGGGAGGGGGAGAGGAGGGGCGGAGGGCGAGGGAGATGGGGGGAGAGAGGAGGGGGGGAGGAGAGAGAGGGGAAGAGAGAGAGGGGGAGAGAGGAAGAGAAAGATTGGGGGAGAGAGAGCGGGGGGAAGAGAGAGGGGGAGAGAGAGAGGAGAGAGGGAGAGCCTCGAGAGAGGAGAGAGAGAGGGAGAGTGTTTTCGTTCGCGGGTCTTTTTTCCGGGGTCATTGTCTTGCGTGGGGGGTCCCCGATGAGGCTGGAGCAATTCCGAGACCAAAAGATCCTGTGATGGATAAAGTGATTAAACCCCACTATTGTAAGGGCTTTTAAAAGGATTCAAACCAATAGGGGCCAGGGAGAGGGTTCTGACACAGCTGTGTATAAACGACCAGACCCATCCTTAGAGTAAGAATAATAGCATTGTAAATAGCGGTAGAAGGGATGATGTAGATAGATCCCTATCCGTAGAAGGAGTGATAGAGCTGAGACCCTTGTCCTATAGCTTAGCTTTAGTGCTGATATAGAGAACTGAGAGAGTTCACTTGGAGGTGAGTAAAACTAGGGTAAGGTCATGAACAACTGAGCATGCTTAATAAAATAAATGAATATTACAACACACCCCTGTCAAGAAACTGCTCATAAACCATGGACATGCATGTATGATGTGGAGGTACTGTGGGGACGTACCTACAGTTGTCCACCTTAGTGTCTGATTGGAGCGGGTCAAAGGAGGGGATGGTTGGATGTAGAATGTGGTGATAAAAGGGGTTTACCCCTTCTGACTTCGGAGTGTCTCAACTTGGGAGAGGCACCCGGCTCTGCAGACTCGCAAATAAAGAATCTCTTGCTTCCACGATTTATCTTTTGAGTAGTGATTGTGAGCACATCGCATATCTCACATCCTATTGTGAGCGACAGGCTCTTTGCTGAGGACTGTGCCAAAGCTTCGGGCCACGGACAAGAGGAGGTCGATCCCCTGCGACGGGTAGAGGAGAGGGGAGAAGGTGAGAGGATGAGGCGAGGAGGAGAGAGAGGGGGGAGCCGGGCGAGTGAGTGGGCTGCGCTTAACTCTCTGGAAACCGGCAGCTGGGCGGGCGGGGCGGGCACGGGCAGCGAGAAATCTTCCCTCGCTCATGCGTCCTCTAGATGCATCCCTCGCTCGATGCATCCCTCGCTCACAGCTGGGGCAACCGGCTTGGCTTCTTAATCCTCGCCGTCTACCCCGCCCGATCGTAGAACATGGCGCGGTGGCCCTTATCGTCGCGCGGGCACGCGATGAAACGTGGCCCTGGCGGCCATTACTCCCTCTGGAGGATCTTTGGTCGGCAGCACAGCGGGAGGCAAAAAAATGACTGGGGGGGGGGATGGGGGGGGGGGAGGGGGGTGGATAAAGATGCGCCTGCGAGTTGAGAGCAATCTGATTTAAATCGAGTGCGGGGAGGGGAGGGGGTGGTGCCGCGAGCAAGGGCATTGTGACGTCCGCAGCTGCCGCAACGTGTTTTGATCTTTTTTTTTAAGTCTGTTTTGTGAACAACTTTATTAAAAATCTGGGGAAATAATTGATCAAATTTAGGGAGGAGTTGATTTCTGAAATCATAACAACAAATCTCCACCGAAAATAATCAAAATCATTAATGAGCAGTTTATCTTATGTGTTTTACTGCAAGAAAAGATGTGAAGACTGGGAACTTGGGACAGTTAATGGAACTATCCGAAGACAGCCAGTATTACGATTGAGGAGGTGCTGAACGTCTTAAAGACTTATGAAAGTAGATAAATCTCCTGGGCCTGAATCAGATATATCCAAAGACCAATAGGAAGCTAGTGAAGAAATTGCAGGTGCCCACTGGTGAGATATACAAATCATCATTAGATACGGGTAAGGTGCTGGAAGACTCGAAGGAGGCTGATGTTGTGCCTCTATTTTAAGGCTGCAAGGAAAAGCTTGGGAACTATTGTGGCTAGATACTGGTAATATTCTGAAGGATAAGATATATTTGCATTTGGATAGAAAAGGGTTAATTAGGGAGAGTAAGGCATTGTTTTGTACGTGGGAGATCACGCCTCACAAATCTGATTAAGTTATTTGAAGAAGTAACTAAAAAGGTTGTCTTAATATGAACAAGGTATTTGGTAAGGTTCCGCATGGTAGTTGCAGTCTCTAATGTAAGATTGCATGGGATGTAGGCAGAGCTAGCTAAAAGGATAGAGAATTGGCTTCAAGGAATGCAAACAGAAGATGATGGTGGAAGGTTGTTTTTCGGCTGGAGGCCTCTGGCTAGTGGTGTGCCTCATGGATCAGTGCTGTATTTGGTTTAATAATCAAAAAGTTGTATAAGAAATGTACCAAGGCATGTTATGGCAAGTTTGCAGATGACAGAAAGTGGGTGACATCATAGACAGCGAATTATCAAAAATTGCAGCAGGACCTTGATTCAGTTAGGCGTGGGCTGAGGAATGGTTAATGGAGTTTCATACAGATAAGTTTGAGGTGTTGCATTTTGTGAAGTCAAACCTAGTCAGGACCTTCACAGTGAATGGTAGTGCTCTGTGGAGAGTGGAGAGCAGAGGTACACTCCCCGACGTAATCTAAAGTGTTACGTCACGTGACCATTGCGTAAGTCAAATGTTACGTAAGTCAGAAACTGAAGTGCTACTGTGCATGCGTACATGTACTATTAAACGCGGAGAACCACCAGGGAGCTCCGACACCGAAGACCCACGTGGAGCTCCGACGCATAGAGCACATGGGAGCTCGGATGCAGAGATCACAATGCGTAGAACCACGCAGACCTGATGCATAGGACTCGGGAAGCTCCGACATGGAGACCACATGGAAGCTCCAATGTAGGAGATCACATGGGCATAAGTGGACTTCAAGAGTATACCACCTCAGTCATTTATATCACGTAAGTTCGGGGAGTGACTGTACATAGTTCCTTGAAAGTGCAACACAGGTAGATAGGCAATCAAGAAAGTTTTTAGCACATTGGCCTTCATTCGTTGAGTTCTGAGTATTAGACGTTGAGAGGTAAATGTTACAATTGTACAAAACATTATGAGGCCACATTTAGAGTAAAGTGTTCAGTTTTTGGTCACCCTGTTATAGGAAATATGTTGTTAATCTGGAAAGGATGCAGGGAAGATTTGCGAGGATGTTGTCAGTCTCGAGGGCCTGAACCATAGTGAGAGGTTGAGCAGCTAGGAATTTATTCCTTGGAGCACAGGACGATGATTTGTGATCTATAAGTGCAGCGTTTCTCAACCCGGGGTTCCCCGGAACGCTAGGTTCCACGAGAGGTCGCTAGGGTTCCGAGAGAATAGTGATCAATAGGCAAATCATATGGGAAATGCATTTTTGAGTCATTTTTTGTGTTTTCATTTCATTTCAGAATTCACTTTCAATATTTCATAATTTTCATACCATCATTTCATTGACTAACAACCCCCCCCCCCCCCACTGCGTTATGGCAAATACGCCCCCTCTTCTACCAGATGAACTGAACAAGTTCTATGCAACGGTTTGAGTTAAAAACAGCAACCAGACACGTGCACTACTGCCCATCTCCCATGACCATCGCGTCAGCTGTCCGTACACGGATTAAAAATGGCCTTTGCCAACATCAACCCACCAAAAGCCACAGGGCCGGTCAACAGCCTGATCGTTCTAAGAGATGCGCCGAGCAACTGAAAGATGTCTTCACAGACATTTTTAACACCTCGCTCAGCCAAGGCAGTAAGTGCCCAACTGTCTTTATACTTAGTGAGAGGGAATTGGATTAAGGGGGGGGATGGGATGTGGTATTTTCAGATGGGTTTGGGATTGAATTGGGGTAAAGGGGAATGGT
>JAVHYY010000996.1:0-37231 GCA_035221665.1 Okamejei kenojei | reverse complement strand
CATAGAGAGGATTAGTATTAGCAATGAAAAATCCAGCAGATGAAAAGCGACAAACATTTCAGCACGCGAAAAGTGGAGGAGGACCTTCAGCGCTCGAAAGCGACGAACTTTCAGAGTGCGAAAGGCAATGAAAATTCAGCACGCGAAAAGTGATTGAAAAAATTCAAGCACACGGTGAAAGTGACGAAAATACAGTACGTGAAACGCGACAAACATTAGGATGCAAAAAGGGATCCAGTAGGGATTCAGGACCCAGTAAGGGACGCTAATTCATGTTTCAAAAAGGTTACGAAAATTCATGGGATGCCTAAAATGAAAGGAAAATTTTGGATGCTAAATGCGACAAAAAATTCAGGATGGGAAAAAGGAGAGAAAATTGAGGATTGCAAAAAGTGACAAATTTAATGACTGAAATGCCAACACACAAGGGCGACAAATAATTCAGGCAGAGCAAAAAGTGACGAAATTCACCAAGCACAAAAGCGACGAACCTTCAGGACGCGAAAGTGACGAAAATTCAGCATGCGGAAAGCAAAGAACTTCAGGACGCGTGAAAAGTTGATGAAAATGAAGCACGCAAAAAGCCGGACATTAAATTGAGCAAATGAAAAGAGTGAGATGAACATTCAGGATGCGAAAACAACGAACCTTCAGCGACATGAAGAGGGACAAAACATTCAGGACACATAAAAGCGATTGAAACTTCAGGACATGAAAATCGATAACATTTCAGCATGCGAAAAGTTGACGAGCCTTCAGGACACGAAAAGACAATGAAAATTTCAAGATGGCATAAAAAGCTACGAAATTGCACGACAAGATAAGCGACAATATTTCAGCATGCGGGAAAAAAGCAACGAAAAAATTCAGCACGTAGAAAAGCAAACAAACAATTTCAGCACATGAAAATTGACGAAAATTCAGCCACGCGAAAAGGGACGTAAATTGAGGGCCTGTGAAATGCGATGTAATTCAGAAACACAAAGGGAAGAACAATTTCAGGATGCGAAAAAAGTGACTACATTTTCAGGACATGAAAATGCGGACCAAAAATTCAGGACGCAAAAAAACGCGACGAACTCTTCAGGACATGAGTTTCAACTGGAATTTCAGCCAAACCAAAAAAAGCTTACAAAAAATTAGCACGCAACAAAAGTGAACAAAATTCCCAGTATGCGAAAAGCTACCAAACCTTCATGATGCGGAAAGGGGACGAAAATTCAAAATGCCAAAATGAAATCGACGTAAATTCAGGATGTGAAAAGTGACAAACGTTTCAGGATGCATGAAGGCAAGAAAGTTTCAGGACACAAAAAGCGACAAATTTTGGCACACAAAAAGAGGACGAGCCTTCAGGATGTGAAAGTGACTAAAGTTCAGCATCATGAAAAAGCGGACAAAATTTCAGCACACGGAAAAGCGTCGAAATTTCATCACACAAAAAGTGACAACAATTCTAGGACGCAGGTGCGACGAATTCAAAAACACCAAAAGCGATGTAACTTCAGGACCTGAACAGCGACCCCCACAACAAAAGTACAACGAAAACATAGAAAATAGGTGTGGAGTAGGTCCATTCGGCTGTTCGATAGGATCATGGCTGATCATCCAACTGATCCCTGTACCTGCCCTTCTCTCATACCCCTGATCCGTTTAGCTTAAAGGGCTACATCTAATTCCCTCTTAAATGTAGCCAATAATAAAACTGCTCTCAAACTACCTTTGTGGCAGAGAATTCCACAGATTTCACCACTCTTCTGTGTGATTTTTTTTTCTCATCTCGGTCCTAAAAGACTTTCCCCTTATCCTTATAAACTGTGCCCCCTTGTTTGGCATTCCCCAACATCGGGAACATCCTGCATTTACAGGATGCATAAAGCGGACTCAAAAATTTGAGAAACATGAAACGCGAACTAAGTTTCAGCACATGTAATATTGATGAATATTTAGCATGCAAATAAGCGATGAAAATTCAGCCCGTGAAATGCAACGAAAATTTCATGGACGTGGATGCTCCGAAACTTCAGCACATGAAAAGCTCAGAAATTCAGCACACAAAAAAGTGATGAAAATTCAGCACGTGATGGAAAGGACAGCACAAGAATTCAATGCCCAGTGACAAAAACTTTGGGACAAAACAAAACGACAAAATTACAGGACGCATAATGTTAGCTAGATGGGCGACATATAGGGAGGTGCCTATAGAAAAATAGCGGATGGGGAGGGGGGGGGAGGGGGTAGGGAAGGGCATCCTGTTAATATGGATTTGGGGGGTAGGGCATGTAAATGGGGAGGGGGATTTTGGGGCTGAGGGCACCTTTAAATGGTGAAATTAGAGAGGCATAGAAGAGATCTGTATAAAATTGATGGTAGATTAGGGGAGGGCACCTGTAAAGGAGCAACAACAACAACTGATGCTTTACAACAAAACAACTGGGGAGATGTCATTATACTTTTACAACATAGACTGTGGGACCTGTTGGGTCCCAGCATCACACGGGATGGCTGGTCACCCAAGGCAATATTCCACCTCTCCACCAATTCCAATATTGCTGGCCTGTGGGGTTGGGGGGCTTTTTCTGTTGTGTGCTAGTATTGGTGTTTGTGGGCCGAAGGGTCTGGTTTTAAGAGGCGCTAGTATGCAACATTGTGGGCCGACCGAATGGATTTCTTGGGCTGGCAGCTCAGTCACTGAGGCCTGGCAGTACAGTCACTCAGACCGGGCAGGCTGGCAGCTGAGAAAAAACTGCCAGAAATGTTGCACCCCCCCCCCCCCCCCCCCAAACAGGTGACAGGACTCTGTGAGAGAGAAGGGGAAGAGGGTGGACTGAATGGATTATTGGGCTGGCAGTTCAGTGAGTCAATGCTGGTGGGCTGGCATTTCACTGACTTAGGGCCTGGTGGGCATGGCAGGCTGGCAGTGCAGTCACTCATGGCTGGTGGGTGGAAGTTCACTTACTTAGGGGATGGTGGGGCTGGCAGTGGTAGCCAAGGCTGCTGGGGCTGGCAGTTCAGTCCACTTGCAGCTGGCGTGGCCTGGCAGTTGACTTCCTCCATGGCTGGTGGGCTGGGCAGTTCAGTCACTCACGCAGGTACGCTGGAGATTCATTCAGTCACCACTCCTCCCTTCATATCCCCCCACTCTGCACCTTTGCCATTCCCCCTCCCCCACCGCATTCAGTCCATCTCCTCACAGCCTCCCCCATGCACTCTTGATGCTCTCCCACAGTGCAGCCATTCATTCCTATTAGGTTCCCATTGTGATGGAGAACATGCAGGCATGAAAAGTGGAAAAAAGGATTTTTTAAAGTTTAAATTGTGAATTACTCTTAAAACATAAGAACAAATCAAATGTTCAAGATGAGAATTATGAAGTTCTTTCTTGTGCCTTTTGTTGTGTTCTGCTGCTCACTGCCTCAATTTTAATATAAAGAGATTGAGCGGTTGTAATTTGTTGTAATTCTCAATCCTCTGGACTCACTGAATAATTTGTGCAAAACATTTTTTGAGGCGGGAGCTGGTGGGGTGGGGGGTGGTTTCTTCTTCTTTCGTGTGGCGTACACAGCCTAAAGTTGTAGGCCAACTTTGATCTTCTGTTTGTGCACGTTGAGTTGATTGCATTAGTTGAAACAGGGCAGACCACGTGAAGATTGCACGTGGTCCGTGCAAAGGGATGAAAATTCAGGACCCAGTAAGGGACGAAACTTCAGGATTCGAAAAGCTATGAAAATTCAGGATGCTAAAATGAAGGAACATTTTGGAAGCAAAAAGCGTTAAAAATTCAGGATGAGAAAGGGGAGGAAAATTGAGGACGCAAAAAGCAACAAAATTTAATGACATGAAATGCAACAACACTTCAGCACTTGAAAGGCGACAAACATTCAGCACGCAGAAATGATGAAATTCATCATGGGAAAAGCAAAGAAACTTCAGGAAGCGAAAAGCAATGAAAATGAAGCACGCAAAAACGTCGAAAATTCATCATGTTTAAAGTGACGAAAATTCAGCATGCGAAAAACGACAAAAATTCAGCTCACGAAAAGCGACGTGAATTCAGGACACAAAAAGCAACAAAACTTCAGGATGCTAAAGGCACGAAAAAGCAACAAAATTTCAGGATGCGAAAGACGACGAAATTGCACGACGAGATAAGCGACAAAAATTCAACACACGAAAAGTGACGAACCTTCAGGATGCGAAAAGCGACTAAAATTCAACACGTGAAATGCGATGAAAATTCAGCAGACGAAAAGTGACAAAAATTCAGGACGCGAAAGGCAAAGAAAATTCAAAACGTCAAAAGCAACGTAAATTTAGGAAACGAAATGCGACAATGTTTCGGGACTCATAAAGCGACCAAAGTTCAGTTTGCGAAATGCGACAAAATTTCAGCACATGAAAAACGACGAAAATTCAGCATGTGGAACATGACAGAAAATCTCGATGGGAAAAGGGAGGATAATTGAGGATGCAAACAGTGACGAAATTTCAGGACATGAAATGCGACGAAACTTCAGCATACAAAAGGCAACAAAAATTCAGCACGCATAATGTGATGAAAATTCAGCAAGCGAAAAGCGATGAACGTTCAGGACATGATAAACAATGAAAATGAAGCACGTGAAAAGCGACAAAAATTCAGCACACGAAAAGCGACGGACCTTCAGAACGCGAAAAGCGACAAAAATGCAGCACGCGAAAAGTGACGAAAATTCAGCACTCGGATCAGGATGCGAAAAATGACTAAACTTCAGGACGCATGAAATGACAACATTTCAGGACGCGACAAGCAAGCGAAATTCGACGAAAATTCAGCCTGCAAAAAGCGATGAAAATTCAGCACGGGAAAAGTGACAGACCTTCAGAATGCATAAAGCGATTAAAATTCAGGATGGGAAAAGGGAGGAATATTGAGGACGCGAAAAGCGACAAAATTTCACAACATGAAATGCGACAAAACTTATGCACACGAAAAGTGACAAACCTTCAGGATGCGAAAAGCGACTGAAATTCTGCACGTGAACTGCGACTAAACTTCAGCACATGAAAAGTGACAAAAATCCAGGATGCAAAAGGCGAAGAAAATTAAAAGCGCCAAAGCAACATAAATTCAGGAAGCGAAAAGCGACGAAAATTCAGCACATGAAAAGTGCCGAAAATTCAGGACGCAAAAAGCGACAAAAGTTCAGCCCGTGGAAAGTGATGAACCTTCAGGATGCGAAAAGCGATGAAAATTCACCACGTGAAAAGCTACAAAAATTCTGGACACGAAAAGCAACTACATTTCAGGATGTGAAAAGTGACAAAATTTCAGCACACAAAAGACGATGAAAATTCAGCATGCGAAAATTGACAAAAATTCACCACGCGAAAAGTGAGGAACCTTCAGGACGCTAATCCAACGAAAATTCAACACACGAAAAGTGACAAAAATTCAGCACGTGAAAAGTGACGAACCTTCGGCACGCGGAACGCGACAAAAATCAGCATGCGAAAAGCGACGAAAATTCAGGACTCAAAAAGCTACAAAAGTTCAGGACGTGAAACGCGACAAACATTTGGGATGCAAAACGGGACAAAAATTCAGGACACAAAAAGCGACAAAAATTCAGGATGTGAAAAGCGACGAAACTTCAGGACCCATAAAGAGGCAAAATTTCAGGACATGAAAATCGACGACATTTCAGCATGCGAAAAGTGACGAATCTTCAGGACGCAAAAAGCGATGAAATTTCAGGATGCGTAAAGTGACTAAATTGCAGGACGTGATAGGTTACAAAATGTCAGCACAGGAAAAGCGACGAAAATTCAGCATGTGAAAAGCGACGAAAATGCAGCACACGAGAAGCAACGGACCTTCAGGATGCAAAAAGTGACGACAATTCAGGACGCGAAAAGTGATAAGCATTCAGGATGCGAAAAATGATGAAAATGAATTAGGTGAAAGGCGACGAAAATTCATCAAGTGTAAAGCAACGAAAATGCAGCACACGGAAAGCGACGTAAATTCAGGACGCAGAAGGTGACTAAAGGAAAAAACGTTAAAAGTGACATAAATTCAGAACACGAAAAGCGATGAAATTTCAGGATGCATAAAGCTACGAAATTGCACAACATGATAAGCGACAAAAAGCGAAAAGCAACGAATATTTCAGCAAGCGAAAAGCAACGAAAATTTCAGCAAGCGAACAGTGACGAAAATTCAAGACGTGAAAGGAGACGATATTTAAAAATTCCAAAAGGGACGTAAATTTCAGAATGTGAAAAGCAACGAAATTTCAGGACACAAAAATGGACGAAAATTCAGCATGCGACATGCGCCGAAAATTCAGCAAGGAAAAAGCGAGGAATCTTCAGGACGTGAACAGCGACGACATTTCAGGATGCATAAAATGACGAAATTGCAGGACGCGATAAACAACAGAATTTCCGCACAGGAAAAGCGAAGAAAATTCAGCACGTGAAAAGTGACAATAATTCACCCCATGAAAAGGGACGAAAATTCAGCACGCAAAAAAGGACGAAAATTGAGGACATGAAATGTGATGTAATTCAGAACACAAAAAGGGAACAATTTCAGGATGCGAAAAGCGACTAAATTTCAGTACATGAAATGCGACAAAAATTCAGGATGCAAATACTGACAAAACTTCAGGATGCGAAATACAACTAAATTTCAGCACACAAAAAGCTACAAAAATTCAGCACACAAAAAGTGACAAAAATTCAGCATGCGAAAAGCAACGAAAATTTCAGGATGCGAACGGCGATGAAAATTAAAAATGCCAAAGTGACGTAAATTCAGGATGCGAAAAGTGACAAAAGTTCAGGATGCTTGAAGCGACAAAATTTCATGACACGAAAAGCGACAAATTTTGGCACACAAAAAGAGAGGAACCTTCAGGATGTGAAAAGTGATGAAAATTCAGCACGTGAAAAGCGACAAAACTTCAGGATACCAAAGGCGATGAATATTCAAAATGCCAAATGTGACGTAAATTCAGCACGCAAAAAGGAACGAAAATTGAGGACATGAAATGCGATGTAATTCAGAACACAAAAAGGGAACATTTAGATGAGAAAAGCAACTAAATTTCAGCACACAAAAAGCTACAAAAATTCAAAATGCCAAAAGTGATGTAAATTCAGGATGCGAAAAGCGACAAAGGTTCAGGATGCATGAAGTGACAAAAGGGCCATTTGGCCCTTCGATAGGATCATGACAGATCATCCAACTCAGTATCCTGTACCTGCCTTCACTCCATACCCACTGATCCCTTTAGTCACAAGGGTCACATCTAACTCCCTCTTACATATAGCCAATGAACAAGCCTTAACTACTTTTGGTGGCAGAGAATTCCACTGATTCACCACTTACCGTGTGATTTTTTTTTCTCATCTCGGTCCTAAAAGACTTCCCCCTTATCTCTAAAATGTGAACCCTTATGCTGGGATTCCCCAACATCGGGAACAATATTCCTGCATTACAGGATGCATAAAGCGACAAAATTTCAGGACATGAAAAGCAACGAAATTTCAGCACATGAAAAGCGATGTAAATTCAGGATGCAAAAAGCAACGAAACCTTGGGATGCATAAAGCGACGAAATTTCAAGACATGAAAAGCAACGACATTACAGTATGTGAAAAGCGACGAAAATTCAGCATGCAAAAAGAGACGAAAATTCAGGATGCGAAAGGCGACAACATTTCAGCACAGGAAAAGCGATGAAATTTCAGTGTGTAAAAAGTGTTGAAAATTCAGCACGTGAAAAGTGACGAACCTTCGTGAAGCGAAAAGCGACAAAATTCAGCACGTGAAAAGCGACGAAAATTCAGGACGTGGAAGGCGACAAAATTTCAGCACAGGAAAAGCGATGAAAATTCACTACATGTAAAAAGTGACAAAAATTCAGAACGTGAATGCAACTAAATTTCAGGACATGAAAAGCAATGAAATTTCAGCACAAGAAAAGCGACGAAAATTCAGCACGCGGAAAATAACAAAAATTCAGCATATGAAAAGTGCCGGAAATTCAGGACACGAAAGGCAACGAAAATTCCAAACGACAAAAGTGACGAAATTCAGGATACGATACGCGACAAAAGTTCAGGACACATGAAGCGACAAAATGTCAGGACACGAAAAGCGACAGCATTTTGGCACACAAAAAGTGACGAACCTTCAGGACGTGAAAAGCGTTGAAAAATCAGCACGCGAAAAGTGACATACCTTCAGGATGCGAAAAGCAATGAAAATTCAGCACGTGAAAAGCAAAGCAAATTCATGACGTGAAAATTGATGAAATTTCAGCACATGAAATCTCCGAAATTTCAGCACACGAAAAGCGACGAAAATTCAGCACCTGAAAGGAGATGAAAATTAAAAACGCCAAAGGCGACATAAATTCAGGACACAAAAAGCAACAAAATTACATGATTTTGGGGAGGGCACCGTTAAATGGTTAATTAGGAGGGCATCTGTAAATTGAGGGTAGATTTAGGGGTAGGTACCTCTGAAGGAGCAACAACAACAACTTACGCTTTACAACAACAAGTGGTGTGTTTTGTCAATTATATTTTTATACTAGACTAAGTGGGACTCGTTGGGTCCCAGCATCACACGGGAGGGCTGGTCACCCAATGCAATATTCTGCCTCTCCACCAATTCCAATATTGCTGGCCAGTGGGGTGGGGGACATTCTATTGTGCTAGTATTGGTGTTGTTGGGCGAAGGGTCTGGTTTGAAGCGGGTTAGTATGGACAGTGTGGGCCGCATGGATTCTTGGGCTGGCAGCTCAGTCACTGAGTCCTGGCAGTACAGACACTCAGACCTGGCAGGCTGGCAGCTGAGAAACTGCCAGAAATTGTGCCCCAAACAGGTGACAGACTCTGTGAGAGAGAAGGGGAAGATGGTGGACTGAATGGATTATTGGGCTGGCAGTTCAGTGAGTCATGGCTGGTGGCTGGCAGTTCACTTACTTAGGGCTGGTGGGCTGACAGGCTGGCAGTGCAGTCACTCGCGGCTTGTGGCTGGCAGTTCAGTCACTTACAGCTGGTGGGCTGGCAGTTCACTTACTCAGGCTGGTGGGCTGGCAGTGTTGTCACAACTGCTGCAGTGGCAGTTCAGTCACTTGCAGATGGTGGTCTGGCAGTTGACTTCTTCATGGCTGGTGGGCTGGCATCGCAGTCACTCACGCCTGGTGGGCTGGCAGTTCAGTCACTCACGCCTGGTATGCTGGCAGTTCATTCAGTCACCCCTCCTCCCTTCATCCTCCCACTGTGATCGTTGCCATTCCCCTCCCACCCCCCCCCCCACGCATTCAGTCCATCTCCCCACAACCTCCCCCCATGCACTCCCACAGAGCTGCCATTCCTTCCTATTAGTTTCCCATTGTGATGAAGAACACGCAGGCATGAAAAGTGGAAAAATGATTAATTAAAGTTTAAATTGTGAATTACTCTTAAAATATAAGAACAAATTAAATGTTAAAGATGAGAATTATTGTTATTTCTTGTTGTGTCTCTTGTTGTAGTCCGCTGCTCACTGCCTCTTGATGGCTATTTGCTGTTGATTAAAAAGACTATTTTAATATAGAGTGATTGAGCGGTTGTAATTTGTTGTAATTCTCAATCCTCTGGACTCACTGAATAATGTGTGCAAAACATTTTTTTGAGGCGGGAGCTGTCGGGGTGGGGTGGGGGTGGCTTCTTCATCTTTTGTGTTGTGTGCAGAGCCTAAATTTGTAGGACAACTTGTTCTATTTGATCTTCCGTTTTTGCACGTCGGGTTGATTCGAAACAGGGCGGACCACGTGAAGATTGCATTCTTCCTCCCGGGAGGTGGCAAACGTCCTGCAGCAGAGGGAGGGGCGGCTCCAGGCGGGGGCTCTCGTGGGCTGACGAGGGAGGGGGTGTCCTGCAGCGGGGGATGTGGGCGGCTTCAGGAGAGCATTCTATAGCCAGGCGGAGGGCAGCGTCTTGAGGTGGGGATGCCAGTGGGGGTGGGGGAGGTGGGGCGCTGAGCGAGCTACTCATGGCCTCTGGACTCACTGCCTTGGGACTAAATCATAGTCTATGGACTGACTGACTCACTCGTGGCCTCGGGACTGACAGAATGAATCACGGCTTGTGGACTGACTGACCTATGCCCGACTTCTGGAGTCACGTCCGACTATTGTAAACTGAAAACTGTAACATCCACATTGAGGAATAGCTTCTTCCTGACAACCATCAGGCTATTAAACATAACGAATTAACCCTGACCTATGAAATACTATCTTATTTGACCTATTTGTTATTTATTGATCACACACACACCCTCCACCTCACACAGACACTCGCACACACACAGACCCTGAGACACACACACATACACACACACACACACACACACACACACACACAGACTCACACACAAACACACACAGACATTCACAGACACACACTCTCACACACACACATACACATACACACACATACACGCGCACATACACATACACTCACACACTCACACACACACATACAGAGAGAGACTCACTAACACACACACACACACACACACTCACAACCAATACTAAAATGCCAAGTAACTTCAGAACGTGGTGAACATAGAGTGAGTAAACCGAATGATTCAAACGTTTAAAGACTCCTGTAGAGGCGGCTGCTGTTGAAGCAAAAACGTGCTTTAAATAACGTCCAACATAGACAGAGCAGTAAGCTCTCTTGAATTATTCTTTTTTTTTTTTTTTTTTTTTTTTTTTTAATTTATTTTTTATAGAAACAAAATAACAACCAGTTACATTATATTTCAGTAGTAAAAATACATAGTCCTAATAACTGATTCATATTAATAATATTATTTATACTGTATTATCCTTAGTTATAGATTTCAGAGTTATGTATTTTATATAATTAAAGATACATAATACTACTAATACATTCACAATATTAGCATTATACTCGTACTATTAGTAATTATCATTTTATTTCTAATTTTATTAAGTATAAGACCAAAATTTTATGATATTATTGATACAAAAAGTTAGTAAATCTTATATAATTCTTATTATTTTCTTCCTAATGTTAACAATATTTATTTTATCGCTAAATTTTAAAATTATTGTACCATTAAAAGCATATAATTTTATATAATTAAAATATAAAATACTAGGAAGTGCTAATAATACTAACAATGTTCTTATAAATCTAATGATATTTATATTCATTCTAATATTAAGCTAGTGTGTTTCTATATTATTTTTTTTATTTTTTATTTAGATATAAGAAAATAGAGAAATTAGGAAATAGAATAAAGAATAAGAAGAGGTTTGATGGAGAATAAAATATTCGTCAATAATCCGTCCTTATAGATATATTCATGATTTATTATACGTATCTCTTCATCCACTCAATGTCCAGGCCTCAGTTTCCCGCGCCGAACCATTACGACCCTGCAAATATTTAATATATGGAGACCAAATACATCTGAAGAGATCTAACCTATCCATAAGGACAAGCCTCAATCTCTCCAAATGAAGTGTCTCCGACATTTCTATATTCCACATTTTGATTGTTGGGAATGCAGGGCCTTTCCAAAATTTTAATATTAATTTTTTTCCCAATTATTAAACCATAATCAATAAAAGTTATTTGATTCGTTGTTATTAATTGGTCAGTTTCAATTATTCCAAGTATAATCAGCTTTGGGTCAGGGATTATATTTATATTAATAACAGTCGAGATTATTTTAAATATTTCCTTCCAGTATTCTACAATTTTTATGCAGTTAGTGAATGAATGTGTCAAATTTGCTTCTGAAATTTGACATTTGTCACATATTGGAGATATTTTTGGAAAAATATTATGTAATTTAGATTTAGAGTAATGTAATCTATGTAATATTTTAAACTGTATAAGAGAATGTTTAGCGTTTTAATGAACAATAATGTATATGTTGTAAACTTTCATCCCATATTTCTGGTCTTATTATTTGGCCTAATTCCTTTTCCCAAGATTCTCTGTATATTCTGTTGATGGAGTATCGTTTTCCAGTAAAATATTATATATATATGATATCATTTTTTCCATATTTGGATGTTTATTCAAAACATTCATCTAAAATTTCTATTTTTCTATTTCTAAATTCATATACATTTACAGAGGCATAGTTTCTAATTTGTAAATATCTGAAATATTCTTTATTATGTAGCCCATAAATTTTTTGCAACTCTTGAAATGAAAGAAAAGTATTTTCCTTATAAAGATCACCATCTTAGAAATTCCTTTTATTTTTCCATTGTAAAAAAGCCTTATCCAAAATCGAAGGTTTAAACATAAAATTATTAACAATCTTAAGACTTATTGGTATAGATTTTAGTTTTAATGCTTTCTTTATTTGTTTCCATATGCGGATTCCATTTTCTATTATCGGATTTTCACTATAAACTTTCTTAGCTACATTAATATTAGCAAATATTATAGAGCTAATTTCTAATGGAGAACAATCTTCTTCTTCCATACTTAACCAATTTGGTTTATTATCTATTTTCCCTAACCAAAAAATTCATGTTTTTAATATTAACTGCCCAGTAATAAAACATCAAGTTTGGTAACGCTAATCCTCCATTTATTTTAGACTTACATAAATGTTTTTTATTTATTCTATGAATCTTATAATCCCAAATAAAATTCGTAATTAAAGAATCTACTTTTTTAAAAAAAAATTTTGGAAGATATATCGGGATTAATTGAAATAAATATAATAATTGTGGAAGAAAAATCATTTTTATTGCATTAATTTTCCCTATCATCGAAATAGGTAAACTTTTCCAGTATGAAATATTCTTATTTAATTTACCTAGTAATGGGGGAATGCCTTCTTATTTAATGCCTTCTGCAGTCAGCGCCATCTTGTTACGAACCAGAAATGACGCAATCAGTGCCACCTTAATGCTAATTGGAAATGACGGCATCGGCGCCATCTTGTCACTAAGTGGAAGTCACGGAATGAGAGCCAATTTTGCAACTAAACACAGTCTTGATCTAATAAAATGTTTATTCGTGCTTTATCCATCCGAAAAAAATTGCAACGATTTTAAAAACCAAGCCAAGGCAAACCAGCTACCACCTGACAACCAAAATTCGTGAACAAAAACTTTTTAAAAGGCGAGGCAAGCAATTTTGCAGCAGCCACCTGACAACCAAAATATATTTCGTGAACACAAACTTTTTAAAAAGCGAGGCAAGCTATTTGGCAGCAGCCACCTGACAACCAAAATACATTTCGTGAACACAAACTTTTTAAAAGGCGAGGCAAACAATTGGGCACCAGCCACCTGACAACAAAAAATAATTCTGTGAACACAAATTTAAAAAAAAATAGGCGAGGCAAACAATTGGGCAGCAGCCACCTGATAACCAAAATTCAATTTGTGAATACAATTTTTTTTTAAAAGGCGAGGCAAACAATTGGGCAGCAGCCACCTGACAACCAAAATTCATTTTATGAACACAAACGTAAAAAAAGGCGAGGCAAACAATTGAGCAGCAGCCACCTGACAACCAAAATTCATTTTGTGAACACAAACTTTAAAAAGAAGGCGAGGCAAACAATTGGGCAGCAGCCACTTGACAAACAAGTTTCATTTTGTTAACACAAACTTTAAAAAAAGGTAAACAATTTGGCAGCAGCCACATCGAGAGGACTCACCGTGCAGTAGACGTGCGTTCAGTATTATTCACAGCTCAGAGAGCCGTGACCCTCTCGCTTCCTGGGTCTGGCAGAGACTGAATGAGGCACGACACTTCCGGGTTATATAGTCCCAGCCCCCCCCCCCCCTTGCCGCCAGCGGGGGCAGCAAAGAGAACAGAGAGAATGGGGAATTTAAAAAAAAACATGAATATATCTCTCATTTTCCGTCGATGGGCAAAATCCTCCGGTCCCGGAAGGCGGAGGGGGGCTCTGAGCGAGGTGGCCAAAAATGACGGCCGTAGGTGGCGGCGTTCTCTGGGAAATCGCAGCACAGTGGGTCAACAGCGGTCAAGATCAGGCATTTAGTAATATAGATAGATATCAAGGGGTGTGGTTAGCACAGGTGTGGGGGTGGTTGGTGTCTTGTGACGCCGCAGACCGCCCCCTCCCGTTGATGGGATGGGAGCCAAAGGGTCCCACTTGGTCTAGTATCCACTAAAACAAAATTTTATTCTAAACTCAAACTATCAACTAGAAATTTAAACTCGAAACTCAGAAACTAAACTAAACTCTAAACTGGAAATTAAAGCAGGAACTGGGTACTGATATTGGATGATCAGCCATGATCACATCGAATGGCGGTGCTGCCTCGAGCGGCCGAATGGCCGAATCGTGCACCTAGTTTTCTATGTTTCTAAGTTTCTATGTTTCAGATTATAAACCCAAACTCAATTCTAAACTCTAACTACTAAGCTCAAACTCTAAACTCAAAGCATGAACTAAATGTAAACCTAAGCATGCAGTGATCTCCGGCTGGTCGAAGCCGGGGGGGGGGGGGGGTGAGGAACCGGAGCGGACAGAAACAGAAACCATTCTTCATTGCAACCATTTTATTGCTAGTTTTCCAGTTGTACAGTGAATGAGAGGCGGAGACCTGGCGCGGCCGCCGGGGGTCACGGGCGTCCGGGAGGAGGGGGTGCAGTAGGCGGAGCGAGAGAGAGGGGAGATATAGTGGGGTAAGAAATACGGGGTGAGAAAGATGGGGGAGAGGAGGGAGAGAATGGGACAGAGAGGAGGGGGAGAGAGAGCGAGGAGGGGAGTGAAGAGAAGAGAAGAGAAGAGGGGGAACATGAGGTGGAGATAGAGGTGGAGGCGGGGGAGAGGGGTAGAGGAGTAGAGGTATTAGGGGAGGGAGAAGGGTGAGAGAGGAGGGTGAGGGAGAGAATGGGGAGAGAGGAAGAGTAGGAGACAGGAGCGGGAGACAGCGGAGGGGAGAAGGGAGAAAAGGGAAAGAGTGCCCGGAGGGGTGGGGGGTGTACACTTACGGGCGAGTTCGAGGAAGAAGAATAGCAGAAGGGTCTTCATGTTGTGTGGGGTCGGGGCTCGGATGCCTTTGGCGAGCGAGCGCACCTGTGCTCTTCCAAGGCCGTGTATGGCGCTGGCCGAGGTCGGGGAAAGAGGGAGGGACGGGGAAAGGGAGGGAGGAAGGGACGGGGAAAGGGAGGAGGGAACGAGGGAGGGAGGAGCGAGAGGTGATGGTGAGAGGGAGGGGGTGTAGAGAAAAGGGAGAGGATGAGGGGAGGGGGATTGCAGAGAATACACTAAACTGAAACACAAACTAAATTAAAATTCTTTTAAATTAAACTCAAACTCTAAACTCAACCCTTGAGCTACAACCTTCGCTCAGTCCACCTGGACCCACCTGATCTACCGGTTGTCAAACACTTGAGTGGAGGGGGTTACAGAGACGGGGAGAGGGGGTATAGGGGCCGGAGGGGAGGGGGTGACTCTAACTAACACGAAATTATACTCTGTTTAAGAAAGAACTGCAGATGCTGTAAAAATCGAAGAGACAAAAATGCTGGATAAACCATGTAGCCGAGATCGCAGCCAACATTGGCCCGTTTCCCATATCATCGACACTTTTTGCATCTATTTTACTATTTGTTCTGTATCTCTCCACATCACCGTCTATATCTCTCGTTTCATTTTCCCCGGACTCTCAGTCTAAAGAAGGGTCTCGACCAGAAATGTCACCCATTCCTTCTCTCCAGAGATGCTGCCTGAGCCGCTGGGTTACTCAAGCATTGTGTACCGTGTCGGAGTAACTCAGTGGGTCAGGCAGCAGAACCCTAACCCTTCTTCAGACTGAGAGTCGTGGGAAAATGAAACGAGACATGTAGACGGTGATGTGGAGAGATGTAAAACAAATTAATAAAAGATATGCAAAGATGTGACGATGATACGGAAAACGGGCCAATGCTGGCTGTGGTCGGAGTGACAAGTGTTTGACAAATAGATCAGGTGGGTCCAGGTGGACTGAGCGAAGATGTTCTGAGTTTTAGCTCAAGTGTTGAGATTAGAGTTTGATTTAGTTTAACTTTAGTTTGAGTTTTAGTTAATTTTTTCTATGTAAATCCTCCGCCTCTCCACTCCCCCTCCCTCCATCTCCCCATCCCCTCTCGCTCCCTCCCTCTTTCCCACCTCCCATTCCCCGCCCCACCCCCCCCCCCTCTCTCCCCGACCTCGCCCAGCGCCATACACGGGCTTGGAAGGGGCATCCGCGCCCCGACCCCACACAACATGAAGACCCTTCTGCTTCTCGTCTTCCTCGGACTCGCCGGTGAGTGTACACCCCCCGGACACTCTTCCCCTTTGTCTCCCTCCCCCTGCTCCCGCGCCCCCTCTGCTGTCTCCCCTTTGTCTCCCTCCCCCTGCTCCCGCGCCCCCTCCTGTCTCCCCCTCCTGTCTCCCGACCCCCCTCTCGCCCCCCCCCCCCCCTCCTCTGTCTCCCCCTCCGGTCTCCCGCACTTCCTCCCTCCTCCTCACCTCTCCCCCTCCTCACCCCACTCCTCCTCCCCTTCTTCTCTCTCCCATTCTCTGTCTCCACTTCTCTCCCCCTTCTTTCTCTCATCCTCTTCCCAAACTATCTTCCCCCTCTCTCTCTGTTTCCGTTGTCTAATCAGCGAATCAAATAAGCGCGAAGTTTCGAAACATTCATGCAATCATCTTGTTAAAAAGAATTATTCAAATATAAATAAATATTGAAACAATCGTCTGCGTTTGGAAAAAAAAGAAAAGCGTTTACCATTTTAAAATGGTTTAAATGGAAATAATGACCGGAATCCGAACGTCGTTGTGGAGAAGCGAAGTCGGAATGAATGACCGACCGTTGGTGAAGAACCTTCTGGAAACCAAACGGCTTCTTCCCAGCGGGCAACGCGAGCGAGCGGGCGGGAAATAACGGGCGTCAACGGCTGAGGGAGCGGGAGCGCGTGTCGGCAGCTGCGCGCGGTTAACAGCGGCGATCAACGGTTGGGGGGGAGTATCGGGGAAAGGGGGGGAGAGTAGGAGGGCGTGGAGCAGAGAGGGTCACAGAAGAGAATCACACACGGACTGAGAGGGAAAGACACAGCAGAAGGGAGACGGAGAGGAGAAGGGGTGGGAGAGGAGAAGAGAATGACAGACAGACACACAGACACACAGGCAGAGAGGGGGAGACGGATACCGGCAGCGAGTCAGTTGGGAGAAGGGGGGAGAAGGGAGGTGGTAGAGAAGTGGGGGGAGAGGGGGTGTGGAGAAGGGGGGGGAGAGGGGAGGGGTGGAGAAGGGGGGGAGAGGGGGAGGGGTGGAGAAGGGGGGAGGGGGGGGGGAGACGGAGGGAGGAGGGGGGGAGGAGAAGTGGGGGAGGAGAAGTGGGGGAGGAGAAGGAGGGGGAAGGAGAAGTGGGGGGGGGGAGAAGGGGGAGAGGGGAGGGGGTAGGTATGTTACAAAACTTACCTTGAGCAGCGCTGCAGTTCTGCCACTCCCCGTGTGCGTGACTTTCACGCCTTTCTGAGGGGGGCATGTTTAAAGTGCCGTTTTTCCCCAGATTGGGCGAATCGATCCATGTCCGGGGATTTCGTTGCTGAAGAAATATCGCTCCGCCATTTCATTCATGAAGATATTTTTAAATTACGCTAGATTAAATTACGCTAGAGTAATGTAAAAATCATCTTCCAAAGCCGTGAGTGACGACAACGGGAAGGATTTTACGTAGGGGAGAAAATAAAGTACACAGTTTATTTTTACATAAAAACGTGCTTCTTAGGAAGCATTTAATCACATTTTCATGTTGAGAATACAAAAAAAAATGTATGAACCAGCAGAGCCGACTTCACCGCAAACCGCAACGTTCCAATCCACCGCGTTCCACGAAAACCCACTCGCGTTGATTTAAATGGCCATTAATTTACAGGAATTAAACACGAAATTCCTTCTATTTGGCCTATAAATTCATGAAAATGAGATTTAAAAAGCATGTTATATTGTGAATTATTGTGTGAATGTTATTTGGACACTTAGGCAATTTAAAAAAGCTTATCTTTTCTTAAGAAATGGATGGATGTTTATATCTGGTAATTGAATTTTGTAATTAGCTACAATTAGGTAACTAACTAATTATATGCTTTAATGTCAGGTCATCCAAGTAATATTGTTTCATATTTGTTTTAGAATGCTTCAATCTATAATAACTGAACATTTCATTCAGTTCTCTTAAACTTTAAGAAAGTTATGGACTTTTGACTGTCCTCCATCACAGGTTTTGTGTTAAGTCAATGGAAAAGTAAGAGGGAACAAGATGCTAATTTCAGAGTATGAAAATGGCAATAACTTTTTTAATACTGAAGATATGAAAGTGAATTAGGTGTCAAATTAAACTTCTTTTTATGCTTTATCTGATGGGATAAATTGCAGACTTGATTTTTTAAATCTCAAAATGTTGTAACATTGCTAGTTTATGTGGAGATTTACAGACGTGTAGTTTATGTGGCGATTTACAGACGTGTAGTTTATGCGGAGATTTACCTCGGGTCTCCCCCAGATTTACCGGGTTCATTTCCCCAGACGTGTAGTATATGTGGTGATTATGTGTAGTTTATGTGGAGATTTACAGGCGTGTAGTTTACGTGCAAGCTATGAGGGCTGATTCCATGGCTAAGAAGCTGCTAAGTAACAATGCTACAGATTTTTGGAAGGAAGTGAGAGCTCTTAGCAGTTGCAAAACATCTCTCCCATGTACTGTAGATGGAATCTCCGGAACGGCTAATATCGCGGAGTTACGGCGACAACATTATAGCACTTTATTCAACTGTGTACAAGCTGACTTGTATAGGGTGGACAATATTGAGAGTAATGACTCGATGGTGATTATGTCACATGAGGTGTATCATGCCATGAACAAACTGTCCAACAACAAAGCAAGTGGCTTGGATCATATCTCTGCTGAACATCTTAAGTATGCGAGTATGAGGATAGCTCCTCTCCTAGCTATTTGTTTTACTGGCTTTATGATAGATGGCATGTTACCAGACTCAATGTTGTCTGTCCTGTTAGTGCCGGTTATTAAGGACAAAGCAGGTAAAGTAGGCAGTCTAAATAATTACAGGCCCATAGCTTTAGCCAGCATATTGTCAAAAGTATTAGAAAGAGTTCTGCTGGATAGAATACATGAGTTTGTTAACTCCACAGATAACCAGTTTGGCTTTAAAGCTAAACATGGCACTGACTTATGCATATATGCCCTAAAGGAGATTGTAAACAAATATAGAGGCAAAAACTCTTCAATCCTTATGTGCTTTATTGATGCTTCCAAAGCCTTCGACCGTGTTAATCACAGAAAGCTGTTTGGTAAAATGCGTCAAAGAGGGGTGCCTAAATACACTGTGAGAATACTGGCCTACTGGTATGCCCACCAGACTATGCAAATAAAATGGGCCAATAGGGTCTCAGCCCCATTTGGGGTTAGCAATGGTGTTAGACAAGGGGGAATTTTATCCCCAGTCCTTTTTAATCTATATATTGATGATCTGTCTAAACAATTGAAAGCCTGTAACACTGGGTGCGTGATTGGTAATATTCTAGTGAACCATATTATGTATGCAGATGATCTTGTGGACTTTAGTCCATCTAACGCTGGTCTCCAGCTGCTCTTACTGCATGTTCCGTGTATGGTTTGGAACATGACATTAAATATAATGCTAGTAAGAGTGCTGTTATGGTCTGTAGAACCAAAGAGGATAAAAGCCTAAAATAGCCTGATTTTAAATTGTCTGACAACAATCTTAGTGTCTGTAATAAGATAAAATATCTAGGGCATATTATTACAGAACAAATGACAGATGATGATGATATTTATAGGCAACGACGCATGCTGTATATACAGGCGAATATCCTCTTGCGTAAATTTGGTGCGTGTGCAGATGTGGTGAAGATACTGCACACCCCTCTACACTGCGCACCTGTGGTCGAATTATTTAAAGACAAGTATGCAGAGACTAAAGGTTGCATATAACGATGCCATGAGAACACTGCTAAGGCAACCAAGATGGTGTAGTGCCAGTAATATGTTTGTGGCTGCATGAGTCAGTACTCTAGCAGCTATCCCAAGACAACACATGTATAAATTAATTTGCAGGATAAATGACTCTAAAAATGAGCTTATTGTGGCCTTGACAAACATAAGGGTTAGCACTACACGCTACGAATCCCAGTTGTGGAGACACTGGTATCGTTGTCTCGTTGTACGACATTGATCATTTTTTACTTTGGATTTTTAACTTAAGTATTGTGGGTTTTTTTTTAAATATATAAATTATGATGTTTTTATGTGATTTACCATGATTTTATATATATTTATGATATTTGAGATGTAATGCATTTTTTAATGTAATGTTGCCCCTTGTCTGGACCTTGAGTCCGTAATAATAATAATAATAATAAAGTTATTATTATGTGGAGATTTACAGGCGTGTAGTTTATGTGGAGATTTACAGGCGTGTAGTTTATGTGGAGATTTACAGACGTGTAGTTTATGTGGAGATTTACAGACGTGTAGTTTATGTGGAGATTTACAGGCGTTTAGTTTATGTGGAGATTTACAGGCGTGTAGTTTATGTGGAGATTTACAGACGTGTAGTGTATGTGGAGATTTACAGGCGTGTAGTTTATGTGCAGATTTACAGGCGTGTAGTTTATGTGGAGATTTACAGACGTGTAGTTTATGTGGAGATTTACAGACGTGTAGTTTATGTGGAGATTTACCTCGGGTCTCCCCCAGATTTACCGGGTTAATTTCTCTCCGCTGCTGATTTATAACGTTATTTATCTCAGTGAATAAGAGGGGGAGGTTTATAACGGGGGAGTTTGCCCTCAGTTTCCCCACACACACGTGTAGTTTATGTGGTGACTGACCTCACTCTCCCCACATTGACGACCCCGCTCCGCTGCTGATTTATTTACATTATTCACCTCAGGTCCGTCGGCAGCGACGTCACCAACTGCCGCTTCTCCGCCGCCATTATTATGCGGTCGATGGGGAGACTCGGCCGGGGCGGGCGGGCGGCCATTTTGGTGAGGGCAGATGAGGTCGGCGCCGCTGATTGGTCGGCAGCCGGCGGCCATCTTGGTGAGGAATTGACGGCGACCGTCGAAATATGAGAGGTTATTGGCGGCCATCTTGGTGAGGGGTCGCCGTCAAGATTCAAGAGATTCAAGAGAGTTTATTGTCATGTGTCCCTGATAGGACAATGACATTCTTGCTTTGCTTCAGCTCAACAGAACACAGTAGGCTTGACTACAGAACAGATCAGTGTGTCCATTACCATTATATAAATATATACACACAAGAATAAATAAACTTATCAAGTTCAAACAGATAATGGGCGATTAATGTTCAGACTTTTGTCCGAGCCAAGTTTAATAACCTGATGGCTGTGGGGAAGTAGCTATTCCTGAACCTGGTCGTTACAGTCTTCAGGCTGCTGTACCTTCTACCTGAAGGTAGCGGGAAGATGACTGTGTGGCCATTATGCTGTGGATCGTTGATGATGCTGCCAGCCTTTTTGAGGAAAGACTGCGATAGATCTCCTCGATGGAAGGGAAGTCAGAGCCGATGATGGACTGGGCAATGTTTACTACTTTTTGTAGTATTTTCCTCTCCAGGGCGTTCAAGTTGTCGAACTAAGCGACGATGCAACCGGTCAGCAAGCTCTCTACTGTGCACCTGTAGAAGTTAGAGAGCATCTTCCCAGGATGCAGAGGCACTGATGTGCTTTCTTAATAATTGCATCAGTGTTCTTGGACCAGAAAGGATCTTCAGAGATGTGCACGCCCAGGATTTTGAAACTCTTGACCCTTTCAACCATCGAGCCATTGATATAAATGTCAGTGGCGCTGGTTGGCGGCGATCTACTTGGTGAGGGGTTGATGCCGGCCATCTTGTTAGGGTCTCACCGTTCATAACACCATCTTGAGAAGGTACCAATGGCCCACACAATAGTGGTCCATTCTCCTCTAAACGTAACTTTGTCCATGCCCGTGTCCAAGGGTCTTAATTTCCAACCCTTCACCCACCAGTGGAATACGCTTCATGCGCCTGGGACCCACACAAAACTGGTCACATCAACAATCTAGGGGAACAGAGGAAAAGCAGCACGGTCTCGCATCAGGAACTACAATAGAGGTAGCAGTGCCACCCAGACGCTGTCCAACCTGGAGTGGTAAACGCTGGAAACATGAAGGGCAAGGAACAGACCAGCCATGTTGTACAAGATTCAAAAGGGGGATCGGGGGCATAACTGCAAATAGATACATAACATACTCAACAGAAAGGAAAACACGAAAGAGAAATGATATGCAAATAGAAACCCCATTTGCCAGGACAGATATTTATAAGAACTCATTCTTTGTAAAACCTTAAGGGAATAGAATAAACTAGACAACAATATAGTCAAATCATCTTCACTAGACAGTTTTAAGGGGGCACTAACAGCACGTTAGTATGCACAACACATCCGATATGCAGAGTACTTTGTGCTCACTACATATTTGGAAGGTTCAGAAGGATCAAAGCGTGGAGGAAGGGACTGTGGATGCTGGTTTAAACCGAAGACATACACAATGTGCTGGAGTAACTGGCGGGTCAGGCAGCATTTCTGTAGAGAGGGAATGGGTGACGTTTCAGGATCAGCAGAGGGATCTAGGGGCGGCCAATGGGACCATATCCCGCATCCATGGCCTGATGCCACACAGGACCAGGTCCCACCCCTCTCCTTATGTCTGCCCCCCATGCTGGAGTAACTCAGCGGGTGAGGCAGCATCTATCGAGGGAATGAATAGGTGATGATTCGGGTCTAGACCCTTCTTCAGACAGATGGTGTGGGTGGGAAGTAGTTGCGGTCCACTGGTTCAAGGGGGAAGTGGAAGACCCAGTGATAAGGTCCCACGTAGGTGATTAGTGGGCAAAATTCGGGCACATGGTATTGGGGGTAGAGTGCTGATATGGATAGAAAATTGGTTGGCAGAGAGGAAACAAAGAGTAGGGATTAACGGGTCCCTTTCAGAATGGCAGGCAGTGACCAGTGGGGTACCGCAAGGCTCGGTGCTAGGACCGCAGCTATTTACAATATACATTAATGATTTAGGTGAATGGTTTACAAGTAACATTAGCAAATTTACAGAAGACACAAAGCTGAGTGACAGTGTGAACTGTGAGGAGGATGCTGTGAAAATGCAGGGTGACTTGGACAGGTTGGGTGAGTGGACAGAAGCAGTTTAATGTGGATAAATGTAGGTTAATGTGAGCAAAAACAGTAAGGCAGATTACTGTCTGAATGGTGTCAAATTGGGAAAAGGGGAGGCACAACGGAATCTGTGGGTCCTTGTTCATTAGTAAGTAAGCATGCAAGCACAGCAGGCAGTAAAGAAAGCTGACGGCATGTTGGCCTTCATAACAAGAGGAGTTGAGAATAGGAGCAAAGAAGTCCTTCTGCAGTTGTACAGGGCTCTAGCGTGACCACACCTGGATATTGTGTGAAGTTTCGGTCTCCAAATTTGAGGAAGAACATTCTTGCTATTGAGGGAGTGCAACGTTGGTTTGCAAGGTTAATTCCCGGGATGGTGGGACTGTCATATGCTGAGGGAATGGAGCGGCTGGGCTTGTATACTATGGAATTTAAAAGGATGAGAGGGAATCTTGTTAGTGGGCACAGAGTAAAAAAGGTACCATGTACATTCAAAAGTACGGTGTAGGTCTGGTCAGTTAAATAATAATAATACAGTAACAAGTACTTTACAAGAAAAAGAAAATCAAAGTACACTTTCATTCTCTTTATTTCTTTTAAACTACAAAATCTTAGAGCAGAAGGGATATATTGTGAATTTATTTTTCCCCTCTTGATGTTGTTACAGTGCCTACCTTCAAAGATGTCAATTCTTTATCAATTTACCTTGCTGTGACTGGGCACAACGGAGATTGATGATTGGAGATTGAAGAGGAAAAAGATCCATGCTGTCTATGGCCATGTCATGATCATTTTTGGTCCTTCACAGAAAACATGCTTGCATCAATCTGTAGAGTGCATGGTTATGCATATATGTTATCATGGGCCAGGATTTATTGACACAGGTTGATCATATACTGAATAATCCAAGCACAATTGTGTTTGAAGTGGAAGGTAATAATTGAAATTGCATTCAATGCACTGTGTAAAAAGAGATGAAATTACTGTATTATAATTTTGCTGCATTTTCATTGTGGTATATGTCATGTCTTGATTGATGAATATTTTTAGTTTGTGACTTTATTTGAAGCAGAAATAATATGCTGAATGTTTCATTGAGCATAATTCCGACTGGTAATAACGCACTTCGTCTAAGCACATTATCGCACGGGGTCATGCAAGCTGTCTTAAATGACCACCTAAACTATCATTTGGCAACCTAAAAAAGCTGCCTAAGTTGCCCAGCTGGACAACAGAAACCTTGCAGAATGATCTGCGTTGGATTGGTCAGGACTCATCATGCAACGGTCAAAGCAACGTGTCCTAAATTTTCTGAGACGCAAACTTTCATCATTGTTCAACTTCTGTCAAGGAGAAGTTATACTTCACCCTCGTTAGACCTCATTTGAGGACTACGCAGTTGCAGCATGGGTCCCATACACAAATAAAAACATTTCTTCCATCGAACGTGTCCAAAGACAGGCAGCTCGATTTGTCACTAACACCTATGAGAGAGGAGTGAGAGTTACTAAAACCTCTGAAGTCAATTCAGGGTGGAACCCTCTCCAAGACAGACGTGAAAACTCGCCGATTGACCTGTTTTTACAAAATTTTAAATGGTCAGCCGAACATAGATTACAAGACCTACATCAAACCCAAACCATGGACATTCGATCCAATTTGTGATTCCAGCTACCAAGTGTACAGCAGCAATTCGTTCTTCCCCCGCACAATTAAAGCATGGAATAATCTCCACCCTACTATAGTTACCTAACCAGATGAAACTAAATTTAAGGTAGCTCTTTCTTCCCCAAAAACCCTTTCTGGCTTAAGTCCTCGCTCCACCACCTCCAGTTTAAATTTAGTTTGGAATATTTTGGAGGACCAAGAAACTACGAAGAACATTAAAACAAACTTTTAACAAACATTAAAACATTTTAAAAAGCTGAAAAAATGAAGTCTGCCGGCGCAGCAACCATGGCACGGCGCCCCTGGTGGGAAGGGTACTGACTGTGGATGATCAGCCATGCTCAAATTGAATGGCGGTGCTAGCTCCAAGGGCCGAATAGCCTACTGCTGCAACTATTGTCTATTGAGCTTCCCTGTGGGAGGAGGGTGAGCATTAGACCACATGGTGTGAGAGTCTGCAGCGTGGAGACTCCAGGTCCGATGCTGAGCCTATGACTCTGGTAAGGCGAACGGCTGCAGCACACTGGTGGGCGGTGGAGTGGCCAGGGCCGGCAGAGTCGCTTGTCGAGGCCCGCGCGGAGTGGAATGGCACACGGGCGAAGTGTCGGAAGAGACGGTCCAGCGGATGAACGTGAAGGCAGCGAGGGTCGCAGCAGCTCCAGCGAAGCAGCGAGGGTCGGTGAGTTGGTGAAGGTCGGCGGCAACGGTGATCATCTGGCTACTTCCGGACTGTCATGGGCTGTGGGTTGGCAGCGCGCACACACACACACGGCTCCGGGCAGCGGACACACGGGGATGAAAACCAAGCAACGTCCCCGTCAGCAGCAGCAGCAGAGTTGGGGAGTCTGGTCCCTCCACCCACCCAGAGTCACTGACCGGGCTGCTCCGGCACCACAACCCCCTACCAGGGTGATTCACCCCCCCCCCCAGACCCACCCCCAACCGGGATGATTCACCCCCCCCGACGACCCACACACCAGATTGATTCACACCCAGCCCCCGACCCACACACTGGATTGATTCACCCCCCCCGACCCACACACCAGGGTGATTCACCCCCCCCCCCTCCCAGACCCCCAAACTCAGGGATAATTCACACCACCCCAGACCCACTCCGTGATGATTCGCAGCTCCCCAACCCACACACCGGGGTGATTCACCCCCCGACCCATGCACCGGGATGATTCACACCCCACCCCCCCGACCACACACACCGGGGTGATTCACCCCCCCCCAGGCCCACACACCGGGGTGATTTACCGCCACGGACCTCCACAAAGGGGTGATTCAACCCCCGGACCCCAACCCCCACACCGGGTGAGTCACACCCCCCCTCTGCCGGGTGAGTCACACCCACCCCCCTGCAATGATTCACCTCTGGACCCCCGCAAAGGGTGATTCACCTGGGTGGTGGTCTGTCTGTTGCTCCACCGCCGCGTTTCAGCCGGCAAACACCAAACGATATTGCAATGTGCAGGAACTATCTTTGATGTTGTGGGGAGCTGTCCGATTGACCTATGGCTAGATATGCATGGAGACGAGAACAATTTCTTATAATTTCTGGATGGTTGGCATTTTCTTTCATTATTGATAATACAACATGAATTCTGAAGAATTCCAAAGAACACGGTTGTCAAAGTTCGTCTCTTAAAGAATGCAGACAGCAACAAAATTGTTAAAGGTAAACCAAAACAATCTTTTAATCGATTTTCCAGACAGTTGCGACATCTACAAAGAGAACCCAATCCTCATGCTTCCCGCTCAACTATGCTACGTTGTACCTCTAAGCTTTAATTTTATGTCCCTGACGTCCCTTGTCAGCCATGGACGTCCCTGCAGGAGGGGGTTCACGGAGGGTGGATTGTGGAGGGGAATTTGTGTTCAGGGGGGGAATAGAATGGAGGGAGAGGGGAGAGTATGGGAAGGGAGGAGTGAGAGGAATCTAGATGTGCAGCTTTGGTCAGGTAGCATTTGGAGTATTGCATACAGTTCTGGTTTACTCCATTACAGGAGTGGGGGCTTTGGGGAAGGTGCAGTGATGGTTAACCAGAATGGTTTAATATGCTGGATTAGAAAAAAAAGGACACAAAATGCTGGAGTAACTCAGGCAGCATCTCTGGTGAGAAGGAATGGGTGACTGAAGAAACGGCCCGAAGCGTTACCCATCCTTCCAGTATTTTATGTTTACCTAAACAGCGCCTATCCATGTGGCGGTGTGCCAGCAGGCTGGAGGAGCGGGCAAAGGCCTTGCCACAGAGCGGGCAGGTGAAGGGGTGCTGGCCGGTGTGGTTTCGCCAGTGCTCCATCAGGTGGTCAAGGCGGGTGAAGCCCTTACCACAGGACGGGCAGGGGAAGGGAAGTTCCTGCTGTGGGTACCGGTGCTGCCACAGGCTGGCATGCAGGTGAAACTCTTGCCACCCTCAGCACATAAAGGGTCTCTCTCTCTGGTGTGTATCCACTGGTTCTGCCGCCAGCCCCCATGCCCTTGTCACAGTGGGAGCAGCTGCTCGCCGGCGTGGGTCCGCCGGTGCTTGCCGCAACCCCCGCGAGTTGTCAAAATCCTCACTGCAGTAACGGGCAGTCGTAGGGCTGGCCAGTGGTGTGCACGCGCTGGTGAGACAGGGCGTGGGAGGCCATGGTAAAGCGCTCTCCACACACTGGGCTGGGGAAGCGACGGTCGCCGGTGTGCACCCGCTGGTGGGACAGCAGATAGGTGGAGCGGGGGTGAAGCCCTTGCCGCACTGGGCGCAGGTGCAGGGGCGCTCACCTGCGTGGGTGCGCTGATGCTTCAGCAGGAGGCCGGACTGGATGACGCCCTTGCCGCAGTGAGCGCAGGTGTAGGGCTGCTCCCCGGTGTGGGTGCGCTGGTGCTGCAGCAGGTTGCCGCAATGGGTGAACCCCTTGCCGCACTGGGCGCAGGTGTAGGGACGCTCGCCGGAGTGGGTGCGCTGGTGCAAACCGCAGGTTGCCGGACTGGGGTGAAGCCCTTGCCGCACTGGGCGCATGTGTAGGGCCGCTCCCCGGTGTGGGTGCGCTGGTGCTTCAGCAGGTTGCCAGAATGGGGTGAAGCCATTGCTGCAGTGAGGCACAAGAGTAGGGCCGCTCCCGATGTGGGAGCGTTGGTGCTGCAGCAGGTGGCTGGACTGGGTGAAGCCCTTGCGCAGTGAGCGCAGGTGTAGGGCCGCTCCCCAGTGTGGGTGCGCTGGTGCTTCAGCAGGTCGCTGGAGCAGATGAAAATCCTTGCCGTACAGGGAGCAGGTGTAGGGCCGCTCGCTGGTGTGGGTGCGCTGGTGCTTCAGCAGGTAGTTGGAGTGGGTGAAGCACTTGCCACAGTTGTTGCAGGTGTAGGGGTGCTCCCCGGTGTGCACGCGCCTGTGCTGCTTCAGGTCCGTGGACAACATGAAGCCTTTGCCGCAGTCGGAGCAGGTGAAGGGCCGCTCACTGCTGTGCACCCGCCGGTGCAGCCGCAGCCCCGACATCCGGGTAAAGCTCTTGCCGCAGGTGGAGCATCCATAGGGCTTCTCGCCCGTGTGCACCCGCCGGTGGATCTCCAGCTTGCTCCGGCACTGCCAGTCCTTGCCACACACATCGCACTCATAACGCTTCTCCTTGTTGTGCCCCGTCATGTGGTCCTCCATCGAAGCTCACCCCTCGAAGCTCAGCCCGCACACCGAGAAGATGGGGGAGGGGGGGGGGGGGGCTCACCTCTCTCTCCGTCTACAGCAACGCATCCTAAACCCTGCAGGAGGGGAACACAGAGGGTCAACAAGCTGGCAAAACAGGACATTACTAGCACATATTGGGTGCATTTATGGCGGAGGAAACCGTTTATATAACATTGGCGCGGCACAGTGGCGCAGCGGTAAAGTTGCTGCCTCACCGCCAGAGACCCGGGCTCGGTCATGACTACGGGTGCTGTCTGCGCGGAGTTTGTACGTTCTCTCCTTGACCTGTGTGCATGCTCCGGTTTCCTCCAACAGTGTAAAGACGTTCACGGTTGTAGAATAAATCGGCCTCCGCAAAATTGGGTAAATGGTTCCAAATGTGCGTAGGATAGTGCTGTGAGTGTACGGGGTGATCGCTGGTCGGCGCTCTCTCTCTGTCTGTATCTGCTCAGTATCTCTTTCTCTTGTCCTCTCTGTCTCTCTCTGTCTCACTCCTAGTCTTTCTCTCTCTGTCTCTCGCTCTCTCTCACTGTCTCTCCTCTTTCTCTTCTATCCCTGCTCTCTCTATCTCTGACTCTCTCTGCTCCCTCCCCTCTCTCTCTCCCGCATTGGTCTCTGGCTCCTATCTATCTCTGCTCTCTCCTCTCTTCACTATCTGTCCTCTCTCCCTCTCCCCTGTCTCTCACCTCCGTCTTCTGCCTCTCTCTGTGTGTGTGTCGCTCTCTCTGTCTTCTCTCCCCCTCATCTCTCTCTGCCATCCCTGTCCGACTACCTCTCTGTGTCTCAGTATCTCTCTCTCTCTCAGTCCCTCTCTCTCTCTCTCTTTCTGTTTCTATCTCATTAGCTCTCTCTCTCCAGTCCCCTCTCTCATTCTCTATCTCTCTCCTCTCTCCCTCCCCCTCTATCTCTTTCTTCCTCTTCTATCTGTCTTTCTCTATCTGTCTCTCTCCATCTCTATGTCTCTCTATCTCTCCCCTCTCTCTCTCTCACTGTCTCCAACACTCTGCCTGTCTGTATCTCCTCCGTCTCCTCTCTCCCTGTCTCACGCTTTGCTCCCTCTCTCTCTCTCTGTCTCTCTCAGCTTCTCCTTGTCTCATGGTGTTTATGTCTCACTCTCTCTCGGTCTCTTCTCTCTACTCTCTGTCTCTCTCGATCTATAATAGTTTCTCTCGCACTCTCTCACTGTTCTCTTTGTGTCCTGCTCTGTGTGTGTGGTGCTGTCTCTCGTTTCCTCTCTCTCTCTCTCTCTCTCTAACTATAATCTCTCTATCTCTCCTCCATCTCTCTCTCTCCGTCGTGCCTCTCTCTGTCTCTCTCTCTACTGTCTCTCTCACTCTATCTCTCTCATCTGTGTGTGTGTGTGTGTTCGTGTGTGTGTGTGTGTGTGTGTGTCGTGTGTGTCTCACTGTGTGTGTGTGGTGTTAGTCTGTAGACTGGGCAATGATCAGGGACTCGGGCAACGGATCTGAATTAAGTACGCCCACAGTCGTTACAGACTTCATAAAGAAATGTGTGGAGGACTGCATCCCAACAAAAACTTCTGCGTATATTTCCTAAACCAGATAAGCCTTGGATGAACCATGAGTTCATCATTCTTCTGAAGACCAGATCCCGGCATTCATGTCTGGTGATGCAGACGGTCTACAAGAAGTAACAGATATGAACCTTGGTAAGGCCATCCAAAAAGGCCAAGGGGAATTCTGCTCCAAGCTGAGGATGAGGAAATGTTCTGCAACTGTGGCAGGGCAAAATGCAATCACCTCCTACAAGGCAAAGTCAGGAGGCAGCTCAAATATCAGCGAAGCATCACTCCCTGACGAGCTCAATACGTTTTACACGTGCGTTGATAGGGAGAAACACTGATGTGCACTTCCCAGAGCCCACATTCGCTGTGATGTATTTCGGGTCACAGTCACAGAGGCCAACGCCAGAAGATCCTTCAGAGGGGTAAACCCTCTAAAAGAGCCTGGACCTGATGGTATACCCGGGCGTCTTCTAATAACCTGTGCGACCAAATTGGCTGAGTTTTTATGGACATTTTCAACCGCTCACCTCTGAGGTCTGAGGTTCCCACATCCTTTGGAAAGGGGTATCAATAATACCGGTGCCCAAGAAAGCAAGGTGACGTGCCTCAATGACTATTGACCAGAGGCATTAACGTCTGTGGTGATTGAAGTGCTTTGAGAACCTGATCATGGCGAGCAAGTCAACTCATACATCGACAAAAACTTGGACCACTGCAGTTCGCTTACCGCGCACAATCAACAGTGGAGACAATCTGCTGGCTCTCCACTCCGCTCTGGGCCACTTGGACAACAAAAACTCATATGTCAGGCTGTTATTCATTGATTACAGCGCACGCATTTAATACAATCATACCCCTCCAAGCTGATTACCAAACTCGCAGAACTGGGTCTCTGCGCATCCCTCTGCAATTGGATCCCCGACTTCATCATTCACAGACCACAGTCTGTTATATTGGTGTAAATGTTTCAGCCTCGATAACATATCAGCAGGAGCAACCTCAAGGCTAGCGTGCTGAGCCCCCTGCGTACTCACTCTATACTCATGACTGCTTACCCTGGACATGGTGCGAACTTCATCATCAAGTTCGCCAACGACACCACTGTTGTGGGACGTTTATCACTGATGGAGACGAGAAGTCACAGTATAGAAGTGAGACCAAATGGTGCCAGCACAATAACCTGGCTCTCAACACCCAGCATAACCAGGGAACGTATTACGGACTTTGGAAAGGGATAGGATGGGGGACCCATAGTCCCTGTTTAATCAACGGGTCGATGGTGGAAAGGGGCCACAAGATCAAAATTCCTGGGCGTGCCATCATCTCTGAAGATCTTTTCCTGGTCCCAGAACACTGATGCAATTATAAAATAAAGGCACAATCAGTGCCTCTATGCTTCCTGACATGAGAAGGAGTGTTTGTTTGTCAAGGAGGACTCTCTCTAACTTCTACAGGTACACAGTAGAGAGCATGCTGACTGGTTGCATCGTGGCTTGGGTTCAGCAACTTGAGCGTCTCGGAGCAGAAATCGAGGGGGGATCTATCGCATTCGCTGGCTCAAAAAAAAGGCTGGCAGCATCATCAAGGGACCCACACCATCCTGGCCACACACTCATCTCCCGCTACCTTCAGGTAGAAGGTACAGAAGCCTGAAATCCGCAACATCCAGGTTCAGGAATAGCTGCTTCCCCACAGCGATCAGGCTATAAACTTGGCTCGGACAAAACTTCTTGAACATTACCATTGCATGACCTTATCTGCTTATTCATGAGTGTGTGTGTGTGTGTGTGTGTGTGTGTGTGTGGTGTCTATGTGTGTGTTGTGTATATGTGTGTGTGTGTGTGTGTGGTGTGTGTGTGTGTGTAGTGTATATATATATTTTATATATATTTATATATATATATATATATATATATATATATATATATTTATATATATAATATATATATATCTATATATATATACACACACACACACAATATATAGATTCAATGTTATGTGGACACAATCTGATCAGATCCTGTATTCAATTTATGCCTACTATATTCTGTTGTGCTGAAGTAAAGCAAGAATTTCATTGTCCTATCTGGCACACATGACAATAAACTTTCTTGAATATTAAAATTGCCACAGATTCCCAACTCTCTGTATGGAAAAGTGTTTTCCTCATCTCAGTCCTAAATGGCCAGATTCACAACTCTCTGGTGGAAAACATTTCTCCTCATACTCAGTCCCAAATGCCACAGATTCACAAATCTCTTGGGTGGAAATGTTTCTCCTCATCTCAGTCTTAACATGGCCACATAGATTCACAACTTTTCTTGCTGGGTAATAAAAGTTTCTCCTCATCACAGTCCTAAATGGGCCGACTCCTTATATTTTCTTAAACTGTGGCCCCCTGGTTTTGGACTTCCCAACATCGGGAACATGTTCCCTGCCTCTAGCGGGTCTAACCACATCGAAACCTTAATAATCTTATATGTTTTCAATTAAGATTACCCTCTCATCCTTCTAATTCTAGTCAATATAAGACCAGGCCATATTTTGAATATTGTGAGCAGTTTTTGGGCCCGTATCTGAGGAGGATGTGCCGGCTCTGGAGAGGGTCCAGAGGAGGTTTACAAGAACGATCCCAGGAAAGAGTGGGTTTAACTATGATGAGAGCGTTTGTCGGCACTGGGCCTATACTCGCTGGAGTTTAGAAGATCGAGGGGGGACCTCATTGAAACTTCACCAAATAGTGAAAGGCCTGGATAGAGTGGATGTGGAGAGGATGTTTTCCACTAGTGGGAGAGTCTAGGGCCTACTTTCTTTATAATTGGGAGGCACATGCACAGCCTCATAATTAAAGTACGTTCATTAGAGAAGGAGACGAGGAGTAATTTCTTTAGCCAGAGGGTGGTGAATCTGGTGGGATTCATTGCCACAGACGGCGGTTGGAGGCCAAGTCAGTGGATATATTTAAGGCAGAGATAGATAGATTGTTGATTAGTGCGGGTGTCAGGGGTTATGGGGAGGAAGGGCAGGGAAATGGGGTTAGGAGGGAGAGATAGATCAGCCGGATTGAATGGCGGATTAGACTTGATGGGCCGAATTCTGCTTCCATAATGAAGTGAAGAAACTTAGGATGGCTGTGAAAATTAGAACTCAGGTGCATCGGGGAGGGGATGGAGAGAGAGAGAAAGCAAGGGTTACTTGAGTTAGAGAGGTCAATGTTCATACCGCTCGGGGTGTGAGCTGCCAAGCGAAATATGAGGTGCTGCTCCTCCAATTTGCGCTGGGCCTCAATCTGAATTTCTTCCACATCACCGATTATATTTCGTTCCGCTCTCCCCATATGGGACATCGTGTGAAGAAGGGTCTCGTCCCGAAACGGTCGCCATTGCCTTCTCTCCACAGATGCTGCCTGAACCCGCTGTGTTACTCAGCACTTTGCACCTGTCCTGTTCGCGTTTTTGTATCTCTGAACTAAACTAGTGTGAAACGGCGAGCGCTGGTCGGCACGGACTCGTTGGGCAAACGTAAGGCGGTTTCCGCGCTGTATATCTAAACCTAAGTGATATTATAATGAGGGTCTTTGTTATAAAATATAAATGATCACTAACCTGTCATTTGTGGACTTTTGTGAACATGCATCAGAAAAGATTGTATTTAGTTATTTAAAGTCAAATTGGACAATTTATTTCACACTGACTTCTGTTCTGGCTCCTTCCACTGGCTGATTTAGGCCCAGCATAAATTGGAGGAACGTTCTTATTTACCAGCAGTTACTTCGAGAGGGCTTGTATACAATAACAGGGCCGTAAATGCTGTGGCTCACAAGGCCCTGGTCAGGCCTCATTTGGAGATTGGAGCAGTTTGTGGCCCCGTGTCTGAGGAAGAATGTGCGGATCTGGAGAGGGTCCAGAGGAGGTTTACAAGAACTATCCCAGTATTGAGTGGGTTAACAAACGCACGATGAGCGTTTGCCGGCGCAGGGCCTGTACTTGCTTGTGTTTTAGAAGAATGAGGGGGACCTCATTGAAACTTCACCCAACAGTGAAAGGACCGGAAACAGATCTTCCCACTTCCATTCAGGCTATTAACACAACTCATTCACTCTGAAATATAACTGCCTATTGCAGTTTATCTGTTTACTGATGTGTGTGTGTGTGTGTAGTGTGTGAGTGTCGTGTGTGTGTGTGTGTTGTGTGTATATATATATTAAATATAAATTATATAATATATATTATATATATATATATATTTATATATATATATTTATAAATATATAGAATTAATATATATATATATATATATATTATATATCTATATATATTTCTATGGTTATGGAACACACTGATCTGATAATCTTCCTGTAGGACTACAATTCCTGTTGTGGTATTTATGACTACATATCCTGTTGTGCTGCCGCAAGCAAGAATTAATTGTCCTATCTGGGACCATGACAATTACTCTCTATCTCTGTCTCTCTCTCTCTCGCCCTGTCTTCACCCTCCAACCCCCACCACACCCACCAACGCTTGTCATCAGTGCACTCACCTTGCCTTCCTCGGGCCACACCCCATCCTTGTGCAGTGTTCACCATACTCCCGACATCCCCTCTCCGACATCGAAAGGTTCGGTCCTCAACAGAGGTCTTACCTTGTCCCTTCGTCCCACCTCAATGAGTTCCGCGACCAACACGACTTGGAGCTTTTCTACCGTTCCGCCTCCGACCTCACAGCGGTCTTCCAAGGGAAGAAGTCTCACCCCGCAATGATGATCCCTTTTCCTGATCTCCAACGTACCCTCCACTTGGACCCCCCTCGTAGCCTCCGCTCTAGAACTATTTATCCAGAACTGCCGTCGGGACATCAACCGCCTGACTTCCACTCCCGTCTCACTCCAATCTCACCCCGCCGAACGTACTGCCACGACTCACTCCGTAAACCACCAGACTGGGTTATCAAACTGCGACAAGGGAGATGCCGTTGTAGTTGGCGCGTGTTTCTCTACAAAGCGGAGGCCTGGCCTAGCGCGCAAACTCTTGGACACTCCTCCTATGACCCCTGGACCATGACCCATGACGAACACCAGGCCACCATCTAGAGCACCATAACGACTTCATCAGCTCCGGTTCCCTACCTCCGGAGCCTCCAACCTAATCATTTCCCCAGCCCCGCACGGCCCCCCCGATTTTACCTTTCCCAATTCACAATCCCGACTTCCCTGCTGACCCATAGTCTCTGCATGTTCGTGCCCCACGAACACTTTTAGCATACCTCTGACTCCAATCCTATCCTCCTTTGTAAATCCTCCCACCTATGTTCAAAACACCTCAGTACTCTCCGTCTGCTCCGCATATTAATTCTCAGGACCCCATCCTCTTCATCTTTACAAGGAAGTCAGTCACTCCACTCTCCATCCCCACAGGACGGTCTCAAAGCATCGGTTCTCCTCGACCAGAGAAGCAACCCAATACCGTCCACTGACACCCCTACTCAAAGTAGCGGAGTTAGGTCCTTACCTCAATAACTTCTCTTTTGACTCCTCATTTCACCAAACACAAGGCGTTGCTATGGGTCACGAGCATGGGCCCAGCTTCGCTTGCCGTCTTTGTCGGGTACGTCGAACAATCTTGTCTCGCCTTACCTGGGGCCCCATCCGGACTCTTACCTCCGTACATCGGACGACTGGCTTTGGTGTCACATCCTGCACCACACACAACTGACTTCTCTCAATTTTCACCACCAACTTCCATCGGCACTCAATTACTCTTGGACATTTCCGACATTTCCTACCATTCCTTGACACTCTCAATCTCTATTCAGGTGATACATTCCTGACCGACACCCACTACTAAACCAACTGACTCCCACAGTAATGGATACTCTTCCTCCCACCCCTGATTCATGTTAAGGACCCCATCCATAAATCCGAATTCTCCGTCGCGCCGCATCTGCTCCTGGTTTTTTGGGGGGGGTGGAAAGGTGTTCACACCAGGTCATCACAAATGGCTCATTCTTTTGAGAACGGGGTTTCCCCTCCCCCACTATAGACGGGCTCGCGACCGGATTCCTCCTATACCCGCAACACTGCATCTGCTCACCATTCCCCCACTCAAACAAGGGCAGAGTCCCTTTGGTCATCACCTTTCACCCCACCTTCCGGCAAATACAATACACATAGTCCTCCGCCGTTTCGCCACTCCACGGGACCTCCACTCGCCATATCTTCCATCTCCCCCGCTGTTGCCTTCAGCATTGACCGCTCCCCTCCGCAACTCCCTCGTCATTATTCCACTTCCTCCCGTCTCCCTCCCCGGGCACTTCCTTGCAAACGCTTGAACATTCTACACTTGTCCTTCACCTCCCCCTCCATCCTTTCGGGACTCAAGCAGTCTTCCAGGTCCGAAGAGGTTCTCCTTGCACCCTCTCCAACATATCTATGCATCCGCTGCTCCAGTATAGCAGATGATCTACTCGGTGGCAGCGGTGGCTTAGCGGATGTTTCGCCGAACACCTCCGCTCGGTCGCATTAACCAACCGATCCTCCGGGGCTCAGCACTTAACTCCCCCTCCGTTTCCGTATCGACCTCTCGGTCTGTGCTCCTCCACGGCAGAGTGTGACAACACCGGCAAGTTGGAATGAAACAGCACTACATTCGATGTTCCTTCATATTCTGCATTCCTCTGGGCTTGAACATTCAATTTTCTCAATTTGTTAATCGTGTTGTTCTCTTCCACTCTCCTCAAGTCGGGCCTGGCTTTCCTTTTCACTATCTTCCCCACCCTATCGCATAGCTTTCATTTACACACTACAAACAGCTTACAATGGTTGTTCCCTTTATCATCGATACTTTTTTTGCATATCTTCATTCATTGTTCTTTATCTCTCAATTAACCGTCTATATCTCTCGTTCCTGATCCTGCGGTATGAAGAAGGGTCTTGACCGAACGACGCCTATCTCCTTTCGCTCCTTTTAGATGCTGCTGCACCCGCTGGTTTCCAGCTCTTTATGTACCCTCGATTTGGTACTGTTGGGCCAAAACGGCATTTTTAAACCGCCCCTCTGAAGAGGGCTGTTCGCGCTGTTCTCTAAATTTAAGTGATCTTATAATGGAGGGTCTTTGTT
>JAVHYY010000995.1:0-93395 GCA_035221665.1 Okamejei kenojei | reverse complement strand
TGACCTTACCCTTCAGATTCTTAACCAGGAACATGTTGCCATGAGCCCTCTGCTGTGCAACTTTCGCCAGACATTCCCTTTGCCCCAAAACAACCTGCTGAAATGTCAACCATTGTGAATTCCCGTTCACTACCTCTCGCAAAGTTGGAGTTTCCCCAATTCAGGATTTTAACTTTGTGGGGCCACCTTTCCTTATCAGTAACTATTTTTAAGCTTAATGAAACAGAGGTTGCTTTGGTCTTCATAAAAATTTTAGTCTACTGACATGTCAGTTTCTTGCCCCTTCCCATTTTTCCCAAGAGTTAGAGGGGTAAACAGAAAAAGGCGTGGAGAAAGACTCTAGCGGGTGCAGCAGCATCTAGGAAGCGAACGAGAAACCGTCTGAGAAGGGTCTCAACCCTCAGAACGTCGCCTATGTTTCCCTTCGGCTCCTCTAGATTGTTGACTGCTACCCGCCTCGAGTTTCTCCAAGCCCTTTTGTGTACACTCGATTCTCCAGCATCTTGCAGTTCCTTCTTTAACATACTTCCCAAGAGTAGGATTCAAGATTTTCCCCTCTCCTTGCAGAGCCCTTACTTTATTGACCTGAGAAAACTTACCTGAACTCATTTGACAAAAATTTCAACCCATCTAAGCTTTTTTGGCACTATGATAATGCAGGTCTTTATTTGGGAAAGTTAAAATCTTCTACCATGGACATACCTATAGTCTTGCAGTTGTCTTACAATCTAATGATGGACCGAATTAGAAATGATTGTGGACATGTTCCGAACTTAATGTATAATGTTTGGAAGGAACTGCAGGTGCTGGATAAAAGAAACATCTCTGGAGAGAAGGAGATGGCGAAACGTTCTCAAACCAGAAAACGTCACCATCCTTCTCTCCAGAGATGATGCCTGCCCGAACTGAGTATACTACAGCTTGTTTAGTGTCTTTTTTCTTAATGATGCTTAATTGTACCTGCCTCTACACGTTCTCTGGCAGGTTGGTTTCATACATCACACCCCTGAACTGTATGATATGCTGTCTGCAGGTCCATTTTAAATCTTGCTGCTCACATTACAGCAGAGAACAGTTTAAGTAGAGACAAGGGAACAGACCCTTTGGTTCACAATGTCTATGCTGAAATCGTTCCAAGATAATAAAATAATCTGATCACCTGCACAGTGGTTTATTAAAATCATGATCCCTGTAAATAAACCATGAGGGAAATAATCAGGGTAAATGCTGGCCTTGGTTATTTATCACCCAGTGTTGGTCGGTTTCTAGAAAACCAGAGGATGTAGTTTTAAGGTGAGGGAGGGAAAGCATTATAGTCACCTGGGGGCACCTTTTCTCACTCAGAGGGTGGTGAGGTATATGTAACGAGCATGCCAGAAGATATGGTAGGGAGGCCAGATAATATAACAACATTTTAAAAAACACTTGGACAGGTACCTGGTTTAGTAAAGATTTAAAAGGATACGGCTAATGGCGATACCTTGCAGATCTTGCTCGATCTAAATATGAACGTTGGGCCCGAATAGGCCCGTTTTCCCTGATGGCATGACTGACTACATCTCGGTCTATTTCCTCCTTCCATTCCTTCGCATATCCATGTGGCCTATCCTAACAAGCCTCTTCCGATCCCGGTGCTATTTGTATTCTGGCCTCCTCCACCAACCATGGCTGCTCGTTTCCCAGGAATCTATTCAGCCTCTGTGTAAAAAAACTGGGCCCACATCTTCTGCTTTATACATTGCCTCGTGTCACCATAAAGCAATTTCCCTCCAGTGCGTTGACATTTCTCACATGGGGGAAAACAGGACCGACTGTCTACCCTATCCATGGTTTCTCCATACTTTAAAACGCACAGATATCAGCTACCTCTCCTTGTTACTCCTATCCCCATAGAATTCCAGGACACATTAACCGCCTAGAAACACGGAAATCCGCAAGAATGCGCGGTTGCATACTCGCGCAAAGATAGACATTCAATAAAGTATGCTGAGTTAGATACTCAGGGGTCAGAGGAAGCATGCACTGGAGGAAGAGATTAAGGGATTTGGGTGATCGTTTCGGGTCGGAGCCTTCTTCCTACACCACTTCCAGCTTTAGACTCTGCCCTAATAAAAATGAAATCTTCCTCAAACTCTTATCATTATTCCTCATGATTTAATAAACCGCTGGGTTGAGTAGGCCCTCACCCTTCAACTTTCCTGGAAAAATATTCCGCTCGCCAACCTATCCAGGCTGCTATCTTAATATCTTGTGAGCTCTCTCTTGCTTGGTCCCCTGTAAGCAACATGCTTGTGTATGTCTTCTGCAGTCCTCTCTAGCGTTAATTCACATCATTTCTTTGCATTGGTGAACCAGAACTGCACACAATACTCGCAGGTGTAGTCTCACCAAATGTTTTATCCAGAGTGTCCTATGAAGTCTCCCAATTCTTGTCTACTACAATGGGTCCTGTGCAGAAGAAGAAAGCATGCCATGTATGCTTCTTCACCACTTTGTCTCCCATATTGACATATTCACGGAAATTTATTTTTGTCCCCCCGACGGTTCCATTGGAAGCGGGTGTCACAGAGGAAAGAACAGAGAATTTTTCATAAAGGGCTTTGGCAAGATTCAAAGATTATAGAGAGCCGAGATCCGGCCTGCTCCTCCGAAATCGCTCCATGGACTGATGTGTAGTACGTCACGGAACGTCTACGGCCGGTCATTTTACCATTATGCCTCCCGCTGTTTAAATCCGCTCCAATAGCTACAGAGAGCCGTTGCAAGCTAAGTTTATACTGAGGAGCAGATGCATTAGAAAGTTGATTAATATTTATTTGTAATAGATCTTGACTTTCTCTCGATTCTCAATCTCTCTTACCCCTATCCTTTTCTGTCTCTATAATCCCCTCTCTGTCTCTCGATCTCTTCTCCTCTTCCCTCCCCTCCCCTCTCTTCTCCTTCCTTCTCTCTCTTTCCCTTCACTCTCTCTCCCTCCTTCCCCTCTCTCTCCCAATACTCCCTCTCTTCTCCAATCCCTTTTCCCCCATGGGTGTCCTCCCATAGTTCCCTTCCCACTCTCATTTCTCCCTGACCCCCCAGGCCCCCATCCTTGCCCCCTTCCTTGCATTGTAATTGTGTCCTTAGTTTTCCTTTTGTATTGTTTTTTACTTTAACACACAGTGTGACTCAATATTAAAATGCTAACTTATATATTAAAGATTTATATGCGAGTGTGTGCCTGTGTGGTTGCTTCTCTATGCAGTCTGGACCCCCAGACTACGGCCACTTCAGGCGGATGATGTCACTGCAACACCTCCAGTGTTCCAGCTTCCAGACAGCTTCTCATCAGACATTGGACACTTTGTAGCCTTTAATGTTTCCCACCACTTTGGGACGTGTTTGCTCGCTGTAGATTATTTTTCTGTCATTTCACTTTTAACACTTATTGACCTCGCCGGGATTTAAGCTATTGTTCTAAATCTTATTTCTTTGTTGTGTTTCTTTTGGTTTGCATTGCTTGCACAAAGTCCTCCAGCCGTTGCTGTGGTTGTCGATATTTCTCTCGGGACTCACGATACCCCCGCGGGTGATGACGTTGCGACTGTGTCTCGTCCATCCTGGCGGCTTTTGCATTGTCTTCCGTACACCCTCGGCATAAGGCTCCGGGTAATGGTCGAGTGCTTGCACCGGGGCCCCACCGTTCCCGACCCACAGCCGTGAGCAAGCATCTGCCTGCACCGCGGGGGCGGGGCCCCACCGTCCCGACCCACAGCCGGGGTGCCCCCGGGACCCACAGCAGGAGCCGCGCCGTCGACCATGCCTTTGGCGCTACCGCTTCCAGGGAGAAGGTTGAGGGAAGGGCGCGCTCTATTCCCTCTTTTCCCTGTGAGTTTGACGAGTTTTGGCTGCCGCTTTTCGTTGGCCTGCTCGTTGCGCGCTCATTCCTTCGCTTCCGGGGCGTCACCTGATGGTCATCCGACCCACGCGCTCTCCCCCTCCCCCCAACGTATTGTTGAGCCTCGTCCAGTGGTTACAACAACTGTCACGTGACGTCATGGGGTTAAAGGGGGGAGGTCTGCTGCATCAACAGATTCTTCCCTACCTTTGAGATCACCAGTCTACTAGGCAGCTGAGCTCAGTCAACACCTCATCGCTCAGCATAGCAGCAGAACATCAATGACTCAATATGTTTAGAGGTCCTACGCACATGTGTACGGTCAAAACATATCTCACTAAATAAAGTCACTGTTTGACATCAATGTTTGGACTCGCTACAGTGTTTTATTTAGGGAAATCTAACTGGGCAGGACATACACAGTGAATTGGTAGGGCTCTGGATAGTGTTGTAGAGCAGTAGGGATCAAAGGGAGTACAGGTACAGAGTTCGACTGAAAGTGGCATCACATGGTAGATAAGGTGGATTCGAGAAGGCTATTGCACATTGGCCTACATCGGTAGGTGTTTGAGTTAGAATCCCGGACGGGTGAGGGGGTAAAACTCAGAGTACAGGGAGGGGTGTGTAGAGAGCCGGAGGGGCGTAGGGTTACAGAGACGTGGTGGGGTTGTTGGGGTCAGTGGGGAGGTGGAGGGGGGTTACAGATGCCGGAGGCGAGGAGGGGTGTTGTTTGTGGGGCGCGTGGGTTATGTTTGAGTAATGGTACAAGTAGTGAATCTAACTGCCTAATTATTCGAGGACTGGTACAGTAAACAGTTGTTTACTCACTGCATTCCGTCCCCACAGACAGCTGAGGGACGGGCGAGGGAAAAAAAGGAGGAAGGAGTTTAGTTGAATAACAAGTGATTAAAGGACCTAAACCTTCTCGACTCCCGCAGTGCGGTAGCTCCCTCCTCAGCGCCCCTCCCTCCCTCCTCCTCCCCTCCTGCCCTCCCTCCTTCCCTCTCCACCCACACTCCTCCACCCGACCCTCACACCACCCCCCTCCTCATGTGCGGCACTCCCTGCTCACTACAAGATGAAAGAAGCTGCGCGGAAGATAGGGAAATATTTAGCCTCTGACCCTGATTTTAAATTTAACTTGGAGGAAAGGCATGTTACAGATCTAGTGTTCATAATCTGTGGAGATAGATTACTAAATGCCAATCTTTAATCCAACTTTACTGGACTTGCATTTCTCCTGGCTGTTATCAGGAACTGAACGTCCCTCTCATCAAACTAGAGAGCAGATCCTGACCTCCCTTCTACCCCATTGGAGACGCTCAGTCTATCTTTAATCGGAGTCTTACTTGCACTAGAACGTTATTTCCCTTCAATCCTGTATCTGTACACTGTGGGACGGTCGATTGTAACTTGTGTTATTCTTTCCTGCTGGCTGCGAGTAGCAGCGCTAACAAAAAGGCATTTTTTCAATGTACCTCGGTACTCGTGTGACAAAGTCAACTAAAGCTAATTTAATTTAAACAAACTGAACTAAACTAAATTAAACCTAAACTCAATTTAATCAAATTAAACTAATTTAAGAACTAAAACTTAAAATTAAACTAAACTGAAACTAGTATTATCTAACCCCAAGTGAAAGATTAAAGTTAAAATTAAATAAGGAAACTAAAACGCTTTTCCATCTCCCACTGAATGCTCAGTCTGTGAACATGGGTCTCCAACCAAAACGTGACCCGCAATTTCCTTCTCTCAGAGATTAGCTGCCCCTGGACGCTGAGTTACTCCAGCACTTGGGATCTAAAGAAAAACAAATATCACAAAGTGCCACTCAAATGTCTGAGCTGAACATGGATGCTCAAATTATACTAACCTCCTCTGCTGCACGTGATCCATTATCCCTCTGTTACCTGCTATCGATCTGCATCCAAAAGCCTATTTAACGCCACTATCGTATCTGCCTCCAACCAGCAACCCTGGCGGCACGTTCAGGCACCCACCCGTCCTCTGTGTAAAAAACACTTTGACCTGCAAAAGGCCCGTTTCCACGCTATGTATCACTCTTTGAAACTTAGAAGGCCTGAGAGGGGATCTCATTTGAATCACATAGTTTTAAGGGTTGGGGCGCTCAAGCTGGAGGCAGGAAACATGTTCCGATGTTTCCCGAAACCGGGGGCCAAGTTTACAAACTTTTTCTCCAGAGAATTGTGGAATCTGGGGAATTCTCTGCCTCAAAAGGCAGTCGATGGGCCAATTCTCTGGCTGCTTTTAAAGAGTAGAGAATTAGATCGAAGCTCTTAAAGAGATAGCTCGGAGTCAAGGTATTGGGGAGAAGGTGTGTTCATCACTATATTATACGTGGTACAGACAGTGAGTTGAATCAGCCTATGATCATAGTGAATGGCAGTGCTTGTCAAAGCGGACCGATAGGCCTTAACCCCCCTGCACCTATTGTATATTGTCTATGACTCTAGGCTGGTATTACAACCAAGATTGACACAAGTGCTGGGTAATTCAGTCTGGTCTGGCAGCATCTCTGAGAGAACGCGGGTAGATGCAAAGTGCTGGAGTAACTCAGCGGGCAGGCAGCATTCTTCAGGAGAAAAGGAATGCTTTTTGTCCTTAACCCTCCATATCTCTGCGTCTCCCTCTCCCCTGACTCTCACTCCGAAGAAGGGTCTTGACCCTAAACATCACCCCTTCCTTCTCTCAGAGATGCTGCTGACTCATGGAGTTACTCCAGCACTTTGTGTCTATGAAGGCAGTATAAAGGCTTGTATGTTACCAAGTGGAACATGAAGGAGTAAATCAAATCAATGAGCTTTGAAAGATAAAAAGTATAGTTCTGTATCGAATTTATGGAAGGGAGGGAGAGGAGAGCGAGACAGTCAAAGCTGATAAAGCAGAAGAGGCCTGGGATGTCGGAATACAATTATGCTTCTTCCCACTAAACCCAAACATGTCCACCCTCTCCTGCGCCATTGCTGACTATTCCCTAATTGTGGTTAGTAACCTCATGATCCCCCCTCCCTCTTCTCACTCCCCCCCCCCCCCCCCCCCACCCTCTCCAATCCTCTCTCTCTCTCTCTCTCTCTTCCCTTTTCACCCTCCCCCTCTCCCTCCTTCTCCTCCTCCTCCATCCCTCCACTCTCCTTCCCTCTGCTTTATCCATCCTCCCCCTTCTCTCCTACCCTCACATTCTACCCCTAGCGTCTCTTTCTTCTCTACTCCCATCTGTCTCCCTCCCCTCCCCCCCCTCTCAACCGTCTTCCCCCACTCCCCTCCTCCGCAGTGCAGCTCTCCCCCCCTTCTTCTTGCCCCCATTCACCCCCTCTACCCTTCTCCCTCCTCCCGCCCTCAAGTGCAGCGCACCATCCATGCTCCTCACCCCCCACTCTATCCCTCCCCCTTCTCTCCCTCCGCTGTCTCTCCATTCTCCCTCAGTTCTCCTTTTTCCCTCCCGGCTTTCCCTTCTCTTGCCACCTTCCATACATCCCTCTGTCTCTCCCTCTCTTCCTGCCACTTGCCTCCCCTGGTCCCACACTCTCACCTCTCTCCGCTTCCCTCCCTCTCCCCTTCCCTCTGTCTCTCCCTCCCTCTGTCCCTCTCCTCCTCCCTCTTCACCTCTCCTCGCCTCTCACCCTCTCCCTCCCCCTCTCACCCATTTTGATGTCATTGGTGTAAGTGATAACGGGTCCTAGCTGAGGGGAACATTCATTATAACCATATTACATAAACATTACAGCACGAAAACAGTCCCTCTCTCGGCCAATTCCAGTCCGTTTTGCCGACCATTTGTTTTCCCCCCTAGTCCCATCTACTGCTACTTCAGACCATACCCCACCATTCCCTTCAGTCCATATACCTATACACTTCCTCAGAAGCTCGCATACAAAAGGTCTCCAGAATGTCCGTCACAGGTGTGACCCATGCCCCGACACAAAAATTGGTGACACAGAGTGCTGGTAAGTAACGCTCAGCGGGAAGGCGCAAGCATCTCTGGAGAACACGAGATAGGGAGTAGAGATGTGAGGGAGGGGGGAGGGAGGGAAGAAGGAAGGAGGGAGGGAGTGACTGGAGGCGAGAGAAGGAGGGAGAGAGGAGGAAGGGAGACGGAAGAGAGGAGAGAGAAGGGCTGGAGGAGGGAGGGAGGGGGAGGTGATGAGAGAGAGGGAGGGGGGAGAAAGAAGAATGAGATGTAAGGAGTCTAGTAGGCTGTGATGGAGTAGGGATGGATAGAGTGGACGGGAAGGAGGGGGGGGACGGCAGGAGGGAAGGAGGTGGTGGAGAGGGGGGGGCATTTAAGGTGAGAAGCATTTTCTTATTAAATAACAGATAATTGTGACCTGGATGTGCTGGAGAAGAGTGCAAATGTTTGGTTTGGGGGGATGAAGCTAAGTGTGTTCAGATAATCCCACACCGTTCTTTATCAGCATTGAACTGGCTCTCATCTCGCTTCTCTCCCTTCCATTAGTTAAGCAGAGAGCTATGGTTTATACCTTCAGAAGCTGATGGTTTGATTTACCCTTTATGTTTTCACTTGGTATGTAAATAAGTAAGTAAGTTTAGTGGCGCCAAGTATTACATACAAGGTATTGCCTTGGTGCTCGCCCACAAGTAAAAACATGACATTACCAGTGACAGTTCCCGAATGACTTCAGAAAACACTTAAACATTAATAATAATGAAACATTAATGATAAAAAAACATAATTGATCAAAGATTGGGACTAAAAGTCAGATGGATTAACGCAAGGTAAATCATGTTCTGACAAATCTTGTGGAATTTTTCTGATGATGTAACTAGTAAGCGTGGATAGGGGAGAGAGGAGAAACAGTGGATGTGGTGTGGATCTGGATTTCCAGAAGGATTTTCGAACAAGGTCCGCCACACTAAGAGATTTCGTATACAAACTTAAAGCATATCGGCATTGGGAGGGTCAGTATTGATGTGGATAGAGAACTGGCTGGCAAACAGGAAGCAAGAGTAGAGAGTAAACGCGGTGTCCTTATTCACAATGGCAGGCAGTGACTAGTGGGGGTATTCGCAAAGTGCTCAGGGGTGGGATCACCGGATCTATTTTTTGGTTCAATATATATTAATGATCTGGCAAATGAGGGAATTGAAGGCAGATATCTCCAAGTTTGCGGATGTACTCTAAGGTGGGGGGCGTGTTAGCTGTGAGGAGGAGGATGCTAGGATAGGAGCCTTGCAAGGTGATTAGGATAGGCTGGGTGAGGGGGCAAATGTTTGGCATGATGCAGTATAATGTGGATACACTGTGAGGTTATCCATAGGTGGCAAAAACAGGAAAGCAGACTATTGATGCTAGAAATGGTGACGAATTATGGAAAAGGGAGATGCAGCGAGAACCTGGGTGTCATTGTTACACCAGTCATTGCGAAAGTAGGCATATGCAGGGCAGCGGCTAGTGAAGAAAGCGAAAGGTTATGTTAACCTTTTCCACTCCAATAAAATACCTGTCAAAGGAGGCTACACGATTTTTGGCTGTTGAGTAGAGCAGAACTACTCGTGGGTGTAGAAAAAAACTGTGTTTTATGTATTCGTGGCTGTGGCTCAGACGTTGATAGTCCAGAGTCGCCTCCCAGAGTGGAGTGATTCAAAGAGTTTATGGCAGGGTGAGGAGGGGTCAGACGAATGTGATCTTCTGCGCGCTCGCCTATCCTGGCCCCTCTTTGCAGTCGTTGACAGTGTCATCATATGGAGGGGAAGGGTTGCAGCCTCAATAACTTCTATGCTGATCGGATCGATTCGCTGCAGTCTCCGAGTGGCGGTCGTGCTTGGTAGGCGCTGAGCCAAACCCAGACCATGAGGGAGATAGGTTGAGGACAGATCTCTCGATGGTGCCGTGGAGAATTGGATCCATCATTGCTCTGTGGTCAGATTGTGCTTCTCAGCTGGCCGCAGGATTGTAACTCTCCTCTGGTGTGCCTTTTTGACTCTGTGCAGTCGTTATGGTCGGCCCTCTCCACTTAAGGTCCTGGAGAATGATGGTTGCCAGGATTCTTAAAAGACTCCACAGATTGGGCTGTGGTGGTGGTGTGATGTGAGTGGGGGGTGGAGGTGAGGGGATAAGCTATCCTAAGAATCTACAATCTCAAATCCACTGTCTTAAGCGTTTAAGGGTCTAGGTTGTTGCAATGGCAGACCAGGACGGAGCTGTGACATCTTCCTGACTGTAGGTCAGATTTCCTTCCCATCTGGAGTCAGTCCAATCAGGGTTGGTGTCATCCAACAACCATGAGAAGCGCTTGCGTAGCTGTCTGTAGGGAGGTGCAAGTTGTTGTTGCCAGAGAGAGGTAGAGGAGAAGGAGAGAGTACGGCAGCCTTGCGGTTGCTGCCTTAAATGCTGGAGGTAGTTTGTGGGTCGGGATGGTGCTTTGTGCCAGCCTCTACCTGCGCTGCTTCCTGTCTGTGCTCAGAAAAGTTGGTGATGTCACTGGACAGAGGGGTTCAGGCACAGTTTTCGCACCTTCAAGAGAATCAGGTTGTGTGTGAGCGGTGTTGTAGTATGTCTCTGTGGCAACTTGGTGTGTTAAGAGAATGAGGGAAGAACTGTAAAATCTCAGAACGAAAGAACAGGGATCCTGTGCATAGGTGCCCTGGCAGTCTAGGTGGATGTTGGCTGAATGCTAGGCCCAGGTTGACTGTCATCCTCCTCCACAGACTATTGGCACGAAATGCATAACTGCTTAGGTTCAGTCAGGGGGGGGGTATTGTTCGGAGAATATTTTTCAGCTTGGCCAGCACAGCCTTTCAAATATATTTCATGCCTACAGAGGTCAGAGAAGGCCTGTAGTCGCATTAAGCTCAGTAATCTTGCCTTTTGGTACAGGGAACAATAGTGGAGATTTGAAGCACGGCAGGACAGTACATGTTTTCAGGGACTGGTTAACAAATGTATATATAGCCTGGTACGAGAACTTGAGAGTAGAGGGGTAAACATTGGTCGAGTGGGCCTGGGAGATTACGGCTTTTTGCATGTCCTTCTGAAAAGACTCTTGTACCTCCTTCTACTTTTTGTTGTTGATTGAGAAGTGTTTTGTTTAAGTGTCAGGAAGGAGGTGTGATGTGGGTTAGATTGGAGGTGACGTAGGTGGATTGGAGGTGGGGTTTGTGGGTTGTAGAATGGGCCCAGTCTTTGCCGAGTGAGGTCAGGCTTGTGGTGGGATAGTTGTGAAAATGTTGGTTGGGTGGGAATAATGGTCCAGGGTCTATTCAGATACTGGAAGTTTTGCCTTAAGTAGGGTGTGAAGTGGTGAATGGGATACAGATGGGTGCAGGGTACATCTCTGATTTGCAGAACTCAAGGAGATCAACCACTGTGGGAGTAGACTTCTATTGGAAGGGGGGATTTTTCTCCCCTTTTCCAAGAGTATGCCAGGAGAAAATTCGATTGAATACTAATAATTTTTCAGTTATCTCTGCAGGCTTAGGGACAAGGTGAAAAACATACATGCAAAGAGACTTACAATACTGCACAAGTCCAGATAAACTCTATAAATGTTTGAAGATAGTAACTTATGTTAAATTAGACATGACGCAGATTGATAGACATGTATTTTGTAAGTTTATCGTACATTTCCATATGTTTATTCAAATCATCAACTCACCCCATCTGTTGAGTTTATAGGTGGTGCATAGGAAGTTCTGATGGGGGTTAACAGATTTCTCAAAAGATATATGGTGACGCAAACTTAACAATATATTCTTTTAGACTTGCTCCCTTAAAATTACAAACCTTGACCTCTGATACTCAAGTTCTCTCAGTAAAATGTACTGCGCACAGGTTCTATACTACTTCAAAAAACTCAGAACTGTAACAAAATGTCCCCAGATGTTCCCCTACATAGTGCGCGATTTAAGTGGTTTCGTTTCCGCAAGACAGAGCCACTTTATATCACCACAGACTCATAGCGGTATCCTAGCTTCATATATACTGAAATAATCGCCATTATCTAGACTCCAGACTCCAAACTTGATAATGATCTGGGAATATTAGATGGCATGTAGATAAATATGATGTTTTTCATGGAAGGCTTTGTCGGTCTATGGATTATATATGTCAGCAAACAACATACATAAACTCATAATCAAATTCAGGGAAAAAGTGTTAAGTTCCCCAAGTGTACGATGTGGATTACAAAATGACAGATAAAATTAACCATCTCGGAGAATAAACTAGGGTTTATCTTGACATGATAAAACTTGGTCAAGGCAATTAAGGAGAGAAAAAATATGGATCACCTTTTTATTTGATTTTCTCGAAACATAATGATTTTGATTACAACAAATTTATGAGAAAAATTACTCGAAAACCTCACTACATGGGGTCGGTGTGAGGCCGGGCGTAGATTGGGTCATGGGGTCGATCTGGTATATCTCCCCTCTCTTGTTTATTTTTCTTTTGTTCTCTCTACTGTACTTCTCTTTACTCGCTCTTTTCTTGTAAATTTTCAAATGTCTCCTTTTTGGAAAGATGTTTAAATCGAGAAGCGCTGTTCAATCAAGCTGTTAAGACAATTTGGTCACAATATTTGTACCTCAAATAATGACTTTCAATAAACGGCGCGCATGTGAATACCATTAAATAATATTCTATGCATTGCTAAAGGAAAAAAAGAAATCAAAGGACGATTTTTGGTAAAAATATATACTTACGATGTCGTAAGATAAGAGGATAAGAACTATATGCTTCTGTCAGAAGACACGCAGTTGCTAGCAAGGAGACAGAATCAAACTTGAATTAGATATTAGGGAAACATATACAAAATACTTTTTCACACAACAAATCTGGATGTAGGTTGATCAACACAAAAAAATGAAGGAAAAATATGACGGCCATCTCGTTCCAAATAAGACTGAGTTTTTATGAGAAAGAGTTTAGTGATATGTTTTAAATGTTACGCAAAGAAACTAAAGTAGTAGATAGAGATAATTAAGGCATCAAACAGCACTGAGATATATAGCTACTTGACTAGCTGTAGAAATTCAGTATCTGCTTCGTTATATATCTCTAGGCTCATGTCAAGCGACTACATGTTTTTTCTAATCCCTAAGACTCCGGTGTCACACGTATGCCAGAATATTAAACTAATTGTAAATAACCCTTCACTTTCTTCCACCCCCCCCCCCCCCCCCCCCCCGCCCCCCCCTACCCCCCCCCCTCCCCCCCCCCCCCGGGAGGTCTGGGGTCGGAGTGGAGGTGTGAACTTGGTGAGGAATTAACGCAAGATCAGTTATATCCAAGATTTAGGGTGCCTATAATTTGCTAGTACTTATTGAAAGGAATTAAAAAATTACATGAAAAAAAATCAGGATAGATGTTAGATGAATAATGGTATGAATTGACATGCCCTTTTTTCTTTCAGGGCCGTTAGGCTTTGCGATTCTGGATAATAATGCAATCTTTCTGATCATATCCTCTGCATGCTCTTCAAGAACACATGATGGTTACTTGATACTCCAGGTTGAATTTTTTTTTTGTAGACCAGATTAGCAGTTTTCAAGTTTTGATGAGACCAATGCTCCAATTTATGGACAACTATAAAGTAAACAGTTTATTCCACAAGATAACTTGCTAAAGGAACTGTTAAAAGCTGTGATTTTGCCCTAACTGCTGATGGCGGAATTCTGAAATCAAAAATGGAATACTGTATAAACTGATGCTGTTCAGCAAGCTACCAGGACTCCCAATTGCTGAGAAAGAGAGAAAACTTTATTCTCAGGTTAATATCTCCTTGTATTTCATCTAGCTTTTCTACATGACAGTCGAGGGCGGGAGCGGGGTGAAGAGAACAATGGGAATAAACTTGCATCGTGAATCTCGTCAACCCGTCATGAAGAGTGTCTCGACCTGAAACGTAACCATTTCACCTTCTCTCCATAGATGCTGGCATGTCACGCTGAGTCTACTCCAGCATTTTGGTCTTACTTAGGTCGCAGTTGGAGAAAGGGATGTCCCATGACACAGATGGTGGAGAAGACATGAAGTGGTCTGCTTGACCAGAGTGAAAAGACATGCAGCACTGATAGTGATGTCAAACGCGTGAGACGCAAAAACAGGCAGCCGTGTGAAACTAAGTTGAGGGTGGCGCCGCGGTAACCTAGAGGTTGCTGCCGCGTGTAACATTTTCAGCGACAGACAGAGACGATTCCGGGTTCAATTCCGACTGCGATTCCGAAAGAGGTGTGGATGGATTGTTATAAAATAAATCCAATCGCATTTCACTACATGTGTCATGTTTGGCATCTCAGAAAAGAGTAAATGGTTGTTGGTAAAGATCAGAGGTTAAACTCCCGCTCGCGCGCTGTACCTCACTATGACTTATATCCAGACAACTATTTGTAGTCAGTGAGTGCTTCTCGGACAATTTAAACCAGAGACTACCGAAGCTTGTGTAAAAAATCCAAGAGCATTATATAACTCACGCGGTCTTCAGGGTTGGGAAGGAGATGACAGAATTGATGATCACCTGTCCTCAGACTCATGGGTATCCACCAGATCTCTCACAAAAGAATGTTGCGGAACAATCATTTGACTCCCTCAAGGTGAGAGCTGTGCCGGGGACACTCTTTTCTAATCATGGGTGGATCGGTGCATGGACCGCCACAACACTCAGCAAAGACAGATTCGGACAAGGTATCACTAAGGTTCCTTTCCATCCAGGGACGTCTGAAGAGGGTGTCGACCCAAACTATTCAACATATTTCTTCTCCTTGAGATGTTTTGCTATGACCCCCAGAGTTACTCCAGCGCAATTGCTTGTGGTCTTCTCTTCGACGTTAAACCAGCATCTGCAGTTGCCTTTCCTACACATGCATACATGACCCTACTGAGTATACTCTCCAGGCATCTTTGTATCTTTCGTGGGTATCAAACCAGCCTGCTTCTGTTTCATATCTGTTTTCTAATTACACTTGTTCCAGCTCGGACATCTACATTCCTCTACAGGGCTCACAACCCCTTGAACTTCTCATTTTCAATCATCGGGTATTCATTACAATCCAATGGGTGCTGTGACTTTTTTGATCCTGTCAAGCTAATATACTATAGGATTAGACTGTTCTCACAAAAGTCTTGTTTTGAGCTTTGATTAGTGTGTGTAATTTTCCTGTGTCTGAATTTCGTGGAGTTCTTTCTGTCCTCAAGGTTGAGCTAGGCGAGATCTGTGGGACGGAGAATGAAGGATGAGAAAGAAACGTAGAACAGCCCATGGTTCAAGTGAAATTAAGATGAAATCAAATGTTTGCTTCACAAAGCTCTTTCAACAATGATAATTGGAAGAGTGCCTCATACAGAGCACAGCACTAGAAGAGTAATATGTGTAGAAAGTGCCATGGGAGCGTGCTGTTTGGTCTTTAGAACTGAAATTTCTGCCTTTGCTGACGGAGGAAAAATAGGTCCAGATTAAGCTTGTGAAACTTCAGACAGTTTGTCATTTTTTTCCTGCCTGGATTGCTGTCAATATATCATGTCAGAATAAGAAGGCCAAACAAAAATCTTGGCGTTCCTTCAGGCCTTTATCTCTGATTAATATGATGAATTTCCAGTGCAGGGGTTTAGGGTTTGTAATACAAGAGAGCAGCATATTGCAAATACATCACTGACTCAGCTCGGGAAATTTTAGACCTTATCGAACGGCGTCAAAGCACAGCTTCTAGCAAGGGTATAAGTTACTCATTGGTGCAATCAAAGAATTAACTGATGTTTTTATTTAGTTTTTTATAGGAATCAAACCTTTACATCTTATCTTTAAAAGAGTACAAGATTTGGTCCGCATTTAATTATCGTGATTGAGATTATATTCATAATTTGTAATGTTGAAAATTAAGTGTTTTCTCTGATGATTGTAAATTAAGTTTGTTAATTGCTTAGATAAGATCGCTGATCTCAGGAACAAGAAAAAAGATGCATTTCCTGTTGAATTTATTTCCAGAACTACGTTTCACTTCGGATTGTACTTTTTTTTGCTTTTTTTAGGCGACTGGAATCGTCTTCAGAAATGCACAGAATACTGATTGTCATTTCTGCTACAGAAGAGTTTTGGTGGAGATTGGGGGATTCAAGAGTAAGGAAAAAAAAAAAGCGAGAAAAAAAAGATCGGTAAATGGGTAGTATAATTGGTGAATAAAGATGGTTTTTACTAAAAATTAAAAGGAGTAGATGTTTGATATTCTTTGATTGAGAATTTCAAGTATTTTGATCACCTTTTATCTCCTTCAACTATTTGTGAAACTAACTTATGCATTCGTATGTAATCATGACTGTATTTCAATGTCGGTTAAACTATTTTTAATTTAAATTTATTGATCTACTGTCCTTCAAGACAAGTCTGATTCTGACAATTATCTGTAATTTAGCCAAATGAGTTGATGATTTGAAAGGAATCTCTGCTGTAAAAAAGAAAAAGTATAGGCTTACAGTAATTTTATCTGAAATGCATTGAGCGATGCCCATACATCAGGTTTCTTTCAAATTGGTTCTAACGAATATATAAGTAACATTGCTGGGTGTTTATGGTAAGGAGGATGACTGGAATAGCCAAATATGTATTGCCATAAAGTTATCATTGTGCAGTAAATCATGCAAAAATATAGTAGCTTTGCCGAAGGAATGTTTTATTATATGTTTTATTGATTTATAGCTTGATATGCCTATTTTACTACAAGGTATTTAAAAACATGTATTGACAGTGTCTCCTTTACGGTTATATATAAGCGCTAGGTCCCCCAAGGGTTTACGTGTCACAGGAAGATGAATAGCAAGTGTGTGGAACGAGATAAGCAAAGCAAGAGAATGAAATTGTGGGTTTGTACCAACATTTATCTGTTCAGCTACATGACCTGATTCTGTTCTATAAAATGATACATTCTGACATAATTTCCATGAAATTACAAAACATTAAAGAGGGGAGAACTTTATTATATTGAGAACTGAAGGAACAAATCAGGAAACAAGCCCTTTTGCTACGCGGAACAAATGTAACTTTGATGACCTACAGGTGCACTCACATTACCAGCATCAGTTGCATAAGTAGAAAATGAGATGCTGAAAAATCGAAGGTTAACAAAAATGCAGAGAAACTCAGCAGGTGAGGCGCATCTATGAAGAGAGGAATAGGCGAACTTTTTGGGTCGAGACCTTCATTATCCAACATCTTGATTGGTCTAGAATCTCGTATGAAGCAAATCCGACTAAATCATTGTAAGAGACCAACTTTTTACATGGCCTTTTTGGTGATCATTTATTTTGTCCAACAATTAAAAAACTGCTTTAGTGCAATATCAAAGGACAGGTCAGTATTATTCAAAAGATGATGGATCAATGTTGCAGCTTGAGTACAAAATGCTACTGATATAAATAAGAAAACTACCAAGAGAAAGAAATTTTCCTTGAAAAATCATACATGGAGAACCCAGAGAGTTTTTAATCTAATAAAAATACTTTTTTTTCACAATATAATTTTCACATTTGTTTTATTATGTAATGCTCTCTGCAGTAAAAGAAAAGTAGGGTTTACCATAATTGTATCTGAAGCATTGGTGATTCCCACACATCAGGTTTTCTTTAATTGTTCTAAAGAATAAAATGACAGGTTGCTGGATTTCTGGAAGGGAGACTGGAACCAAAAGGTATGGTCTAAACCTGCAGGATCTATGACTCTTCTCTTTCTCAATGAATTTTTGTTATGGTGACGAGTGTTAAATTTCTTATGTTAAAGACTGCAAGTTAAAAATAATTTTCTTGTCATTAAAAGTCTTGTGGCATAGTCATAAAATGACCTTGGGCAGTACGGAAAACAAGATTCACCAAATGTTTAACAGGACCAAAAGAGGTTACATTATAAATAATACTTTGTTTGCAAGGAAAAAATAAATCAAAGGAAGATTTGGAAAAAAAATACTTACGATTAATAAAAGATAAACTACATCTTCTTGTGCGTAAGAATCCAGAGGAAGAGAAATTATCTTTAAATAATTAAAATCTAGATATTAGGGAAATATAACAAAAACACTTCTTACACAACAGTTAATTCAAGTCTGGAACAGGTTATTGACCCAAAAAAGAGGAAAGAAATGATGACTACTTTCCAAAATAAGACTGAGATTTATGAAATGGAATGATATTAAATATTACAAAATTAAAAGTAATATAGATAGAATGACAAAAACAGCTGAGTATGCATACAGTGAAATGGTAGTAGTTCAGGCTCAAGGCAACTCCAGTTATATACTCCCTAAACAGTGTCAGATGCCAGGAAATATAGTCAGATTTAATGAAATTTATGGCAATAAATTTGATAGTAATTATTGGAAATTAATTAAAAAATTGCATTAAAGAATAAATCAGAGAGGGTGGCTAAAACTTGAAATAATGCTATGAATTGACATCCCCTTTTCTTCTTTTTCAGAGGCGTTGGCTTTGTGATTCTGGTATTAATCCGCAATCTTTGATCAATCCTCTGCTGGTTCTTCAAGATGCATGATGGATTACTTTATACTTCAGGTAGATGTTTTTTGTGACCTGATTTTGCAGTTTCAAGATTAATGACTAGATGCCAATTTTTGAAAAACCATGAAGTAATAGATTTATTCCATCAAGAAAAAATTTTGCAAAGGAACTCGTTTAAAAAGCTGAAAGCACTAATGGGAAATCCGAAGTAAAAACAGGAAAATACTGGAAGTGTCAGCAAGTCAGACACCAATTGTGGAGAAAGAAACCTAGTTACTATCTCTCGGAATATCTATATTTTTCATAGTATTTTTTGGTTGACGAGAGGGAGGTCGAGGATGATGAACAATGGGATATCTATGCTCAAGTGCAACTCTGTCACCAGTTTGAGAGAAGCGTCCTCAGAACCCGAAATGTCACCATTCCTCTCTCAGAGATGCTGCCTGTCCCGAATGAGTTTACTCCAGACGCATGTTTGTGTTTTACCTTATGCTCAAGTGGAGACAGGGATAACCTATTCGACTCTCACGATTGGTGTTAGTTGTCTGCGAAGACTAGGTGGAGAAGACTGGAAGTGATCTGCCTGCAGAGGTGTATGCATCAAGTGAATGATGACAAGGGGAGAGAAATCGAGCAATGGAACTGTTGGAGGATAGGGTGACATGGTGGGCAGCGGTAGGGTTTCTGGCCTTGGGCCGGCATTCAGTGCCGAGGACCGGGTTCAATTCCGATGCGGGGGCGCGGTCTTGTACGTTTGTCTATTGTCCCCATGACCTGATGGGATTTCTCGGAGATCTTCGGTTTCCTCCCTAACTGCAAAGATTACAGGTTTGAAGGTTAATGGCTTCTATAAAATGTTAAATTGTTCCCTAGGTAGTAGGATAGTGTTAATATGCGAGTGACGCAGGTCGGCATAGGTGGGTGGGCCGAAGGGCCTGTTTCCGCCCAGTATCTTTAAAACTAAAACTGAAATTAAACCAATTATCTAACTTCTGACTTACTACTGTATGTGTGCTTGGATAAACCCTGCAGATAAAGGCAGCATGTGTAGAAATGTAAAATCTAATATTTTCTAAACGCCGCGTTGGATTTATGGAGTACTTCAGTCCACAGAATCCAGCAACGGCTGTTAGGTTATACAGGCATTACATGCATTTTTTCAGTATGTATTTGTATTCGCTATTGTATTTCATAGGACACTGAAGATTAGCTAAACATTTGCTCAAAAAACATAACCAATTTGCAGTTAGATATGTAAAAATAGTGCATTATTTTTTGTTTTTTGATAAAGAAACAGTCCTCAATAAGCGCAAAATCTATAGATGTTGGAATGGTAATGTCTGAAATAATAACAGGAAATACTAAAAAACACACAGTAGGTGAGTTATTTATCGTATCCAGGCAGAAAGAAAGAGAAGATTTTTCATCTGAACTCAGAGGGGTCCAGTTATAGCAACATTTTGTTTATAATTGCAACATATTTTTTTTTACTTTGCATTAATCAATGCCTTATCCATTTCTGGAAACGTGAGATCAGTTATGTTCTGTGGTTGTAATTATGAATACTATTTTTTATCTCAGGAGTCCACATCACCTTATTGTCCTTCATGGCATCAGTCATCACAGTGTAGAAGGAACACCTTTGGAGACCCAAGATATGATCCCCGAAAGATTACACTAATTTCAATCTGGTAAGACGCCTTGCCTCTTCCGTAAATTATTTTAAATATGGACATTTTATATTGCAGAACTTAGAAAATTGGTTTCTTGGGTATGCGTGATGTACAAACTTTGACGAATTAAATTATTTCTGGATATGAAAGCAAATTATAACAAGCAGTAAAACACTTTCACCAATAAAAAATCAAAAGTGATGTTCAGCAAATAAATGTGGACTTGGAGGTTGAAAATATAAAAAGGTGTGCAGGATTGTTATTAAAACAAATCCAATCGCATTGACGGTCGCATCAGTCACATTTGGCACCAGAAACGAGTAAATGGGTTTGTTTGGCAAGATCAGAGGGTAACCAGCGAGCTGCGCCTCACTATGATTAGTATCCACAACTCTTTGACAGGGCCTCTTCGACATTTATTTGCAGAGACCGAACAGTTTAAAAACTCAAGAAAAGTCAATGGTTTCATGGTTGGGAGATGCAGACGATCACTGTTTCCTCATGGGTCTTCACGATCTCTGACAAAGTTGTGGCAGATGATCTGCCCCTCCAGGGTGGAGTAGCGGGGACATATTTTTACATGGGAAGATCAGTGCATCGACAGCACAACACAACAAAGTACAGACCTGAATATATCCCTATCTTTCGTCCAGGGGAGGATTAAAGAAGGGTGTTGACCCAAACATCACCTATTCTCTTCTCCTAGATGTTGCCTGACCTACCGAGGTGACTCCGGCATTTGTGTCTATCTGCGATTGTAAACCATGCACGGCAGTTCCTTCCTACACATGTACCTGGCCCACTGAGTACTTCAGCGCTTTTGTGTCTTTCTTTGGTATAAAATTCAGCCTTAACTGCAGTTCTTTGTTTTCTAAACATGTTACCAGCTCTGACTCAACATTCTGACAGCACAAGCCTTTAATTCATTCTTCATCATTGTGATAATTTATCCATCCCATGGGTGCTGTGACTTTTTTTGATTTGTGCTAGTATTATACTTGGGGTTAGTATCACAAAGTCTTGTTTTGAGCTTTGATTGCGTGAAGTAATTTTCTGTGTGAATTCTGGATTTTACTGTCCAAGGGGCTGGAAAGTGGTGGAGACAAGGAAGGAAAAAGTAATGCCCAAGGTCAGGAATAGTGAAAAACAAATGTTTGCACAAAGCTTCAAACTGATGGACGATGCCTCGTACAGGAGCAAGCATGGAAGAAGTAATATGTTAGAAAGTGCCCCACAGGGAGGTGCTGTTTGGGTTTTAAACTGATTTCTGGCCATGTGCTTGAAATAGCAGATTTAGCTTGAAAATGCACACCGTGTTCATTTTTTTCATGTGGTTTGCTGTTAAATCATGTCAATAGAGCAAACAAAAAATCTTGCTCTTAGGCCTATATCTCATGATAGTTCATGAGCATTCCATCAGGGGTTTTAGGGTTAGAATACAAGGAGCAGCCATTGCAAATACCCATCCTACTCAGCCCTGGAATTTCGACCTTATCGGGACGTCAGCACCAGCTTTAGCAAGGGTACGTTCTCATTGGTGCAATCAAAATAATTTGTTGTGATTAGTCTTAATTCAATTAAATAATCATAAATATACAAGATTTGTTCAGCATTTAATTATGTGATTGTGACTATTGCATATAACATGATTAAGAGTTTTCACTGAGGAGATATTTACGTTTTTATTGCCATTACTAATGATCGCTGATCCTAGGAACCGAATGTATCCGTTGAATTAGCCAGGACTACTTCATGGTTGTACTTTTTTTGCTTTTTAGGACTGACTCTCCAGAAATGCACATAACTGATTACATTCTGTACAGAGGTTTTGGTTCGAGGGAAGATGGATTTTACCTAAAATTAAAAGAGTAAGTTTTTAAATAATATTGATTGAGAAATCCAAGTATTTTGATGACTTTTATCGCCTTCACTATTTGTGAACTTAATGCATTAATATTAATCACTGATTGATTTAAATGCCGTTTTTAAACTAGTTTTTTGTTTAAATTTTATTCATCTACTGGTTTCAGCCAAGATCTGATTCTGACATTTTATTCGGAAACAATAAAAATAACGTTGCTGGATTTATGGAAGGAAACTGGATCCAAAATGTAGATTGTCAAAATTATCTTTTTTGTGCTGCTAAGCATGGCAAAATTTGTAACTTTGCCTAAGGAATGTGTTTATCACACGTTTTTTTTAAATTGAATTTTAGCTTATACTATGACAATATTATCTACTACTAGGTTAAAAACACGTATTGAAGTGCCTCCTTATTAAAATTGTTATATTAAGGATAAGTCAGTTAAGTTGCAATAAGGAAGACTGAAATAGCAAGTGTTTATGGAACAAGATAAAACAAAGCAGAGAATTGATCTGTGGAGCACCAACATATATATCTGTTTAGCTACATGACCTGATTCTGTGCTATAAATGATACATTCCTGATATATTTTTCCATGAAAATTACAAGCATGAAAGATGAGAACGTCCTTATATATTGAGACTGAAGAACAAACAGGAAACAAGCCCTTTTTTCTACTGTGGACCAAATGTAACTTTGGTACCTGGAGCTGCACTCACAATGCCCCATTAGTCTAGAATCTTGTATAAAGCAAAGCTAACTAAATCAATTGTCAAGAAAGCTCACTTTTAGCATAGCTTTCTGGAGATTAATTAATTTTGTTCCAACATTAAAAAAAAAATGTTTTAGTACAATAACAAAAAGACAGGTCAGTATTCTTTATACTTCAGAGTCACGTGAGTAACTACTGTGGAAGCTCTAGGCCCGCCAGGCGCATGCGCGTCATTACGTCCGTGCATGTCGCACCAACGGGCACAGCTCCACCAGCGGGTAAGTAGCAACTTGCAGTTAAGTGTGGTTAAACTACTTTTCCTGCAGGTTTATTTAGCTCCGTAAAGCTGGCTCGCGAAGTCAGTTGGAGTTTGCAAAACATGGGACCGGTCCGGGGGAGAGTGCGCTCCAAGCGCGTGTATAGCAACGGAGCTGCATTCTCGATCGGGTCGGGAGATAGTAACCGGACCTCTAGTTCCGATACCGGGCGGCTGATTCACCTTTAGCACCAGTTGAAAGTGCTTCCAGGCCAGTGCTGAAACTCAACAGGCTGTGGCTGCTAAGAGGCACAGCAAGGCCACAGGGTAAACAAACAGGCCCGTTCTATCTGTGATTCAGATGACGGTGTGATTCTCCCTCAGGGGCTAAAGAGATGTGGGGAAAAATGCAACAGATGGAACACATGCTCCAGCTTTTGGTACAGCAAGGGGCTAAGGCCACAGAGACTTCTCAGACAATTGAGCAGCAGGGATCCTGTGAAGAGGATTACCTGGAATACCGCCGTGGTGAATTCCTTCCAGCGCCTGTTATAGGACTGGGGGATGCTCCCTAGAATACCCAAATCGGAGATGCGGGGCAGGATGCAGCTGACCCTATGTCTGGTGTCCCTGCTTATGTGCAAACACCAGAGCACAAGAGCCTTGCTCCGGGTGTACCGGAGATAGCAATGTCTTTTGCTATTCCGGAGGGAACAGGTGAGGCCATGGAGGAAACCTCGCAGAACTAATATAAATTACTTGGTTTCTCTCACCAGCTGCAACTATCTGTCATGCAGGAGACAAGCAGCAAATATAAAACACCTGTTAACTGTGCTTCATTAAAAGTGCCAATGGTGAACCAGCAATATGGGGCACCCATGAGTCCTTCCATGAGGGGGCAAGAGGTTCATTATCAGCACATCCTCAAACTGGTGGCAGCCCCGATCACTGCATTTGGCACATGGTACGAGGGACCGTGTTATCTCCGTTACAGAAGGATACCGTTAGCTATGATTTTGTAACGTCTTTTTTTCAGTAAATTAACTGCATTCGGAAAATGCCATCAGGCTTTACTTTAAACCAAAAATTTGCTGCACTCTGTAAGGCGACCAATGTCCAGGCGCCTGAACTCCTGTTTGGCTCCGATCTGGTCAAGAAGCAAATTAGAGGATATTGATGAGAGGCGAAAACTATGGGGCTAATGAAGCCGGCCGCATCTCGTCCATCTCTTCGGAAGTCGGGGATCGTTTACCGCAGGTCGATCCGGGTGCTGGGCCCAGCAGAGGGAAGGACAGGGTGGCAACGAGGGTATCCACCACGTCAGGTATTTTTTCCCTATAACCCCAACACGGCCAGACAACAGGTTTCCAAAACACCGACAGAGGTACAGGGACTTTGTGTTACAATTTGGGTGTGCAACCTCCTATCGGAGGTCGGTTACATTTCTTTTATAACAAGGGGTGTTGTATAACAGTTCTGATATCTTTATACTAAATACTGTGTCAGGGTCCACCATTGAGTTTTATCTCAGGGATTGAACCTCCTTTCCAGACTAGCCTAGTAAAGTGTTGCTGTTTTCTGTTTTTTTTTTCCCCCGGAGACTGAGCAAAACAATGTGGAGATTCAGAATTTGTTCCGTAAAGGTGTGATTGAAAAAGCAGTTCATCATCCTCAACAATGTGTGTCTAATATTTTTTTCCCAGACTCAAGAAAGATGGTGATTGTCGAGCAATTCTGCATCTCACTCAATTGAATTACTTCAGTTTCTTTATAGGCATTTTTAAAAAGGACACATTTGTTACTGCAAAGCAGCTTCTTCTTCTTATAGATTCCGGCAGGTGTAGATGCTGCTAAGCGCATTACTGCCCTCCACAGGTCAAAGTTTGAACTAAATTCTTACAGACAGTCCTGTATAACATGCAGGGAATTGAAGAACAGCCCTGGATATCAGGCTGATGTTTCTCACTGTGTCCAATCCAAAGATAAAACAGAAAAAGCCTCAACTCCAAGTCCTGTCAGTCTAGCAAACAATGCCTTTCTTTCTACCCTATACTTTTTACATTCTAGGAAAACATGCTTAACTGTCTCCTTACTCCCACATTCACACAAGCCAGAAACATGATTTCCCTACAAATGAAACAAACAGTAATTTAACCCACAATGTCTCTCCCAACCTCAATCTACACAGTCTAACTGAGTCCCTACGGGACAGAGATGTACAGAAACATATTTTTTCTAACTTCAGCTTGTACAGAAAAGTAGTGTCTACCCCCCCTCTGCCATTCTTTTGTTAAGCCCTCTTTAATTATTTCTCTCAGTTCCACTCTCCCCAATGATACAATGGATATCTATTTCTCTTCTTAAACTCTCCTTTGCTATGAGGTCCACCTGCTCATTCCCCCTCACCCCAGCATGCCAGGAACCCAGCAAAAAGTGATGTTACACACAAACCCAATTCTAGAAAACACACTCAAGATTTAATTTAGAATGTCAGGACAAGCGTGTAGATTTCCCTACTCTTAAAGTTTCAAGAGCAGCTGCAGAATCAGAACAGATAATAACTTCTCTAAAACTGGCTTCCTCAATCCACCATAGAGCCCATTGAATTGCCATTAATCAGTCATGAGAACAGAGCTTCCATCAGAAATGCGTCGGCCAATCTTCAACCCAAGCTGCTCCACATACACTCCAAACCCAGCTCTCCCACTAACTGGATCTTTAGATCCATCTGTAAAAACAATCAAAGTGCTCTCACTGATTGAATTAAGATATTCCACTATTCTTGGAGTCACCTCACGCTTATCTTTTTCCTGAAGAAAAGCAAGCTCAATAAACAGTTCAGGAAGAACCCAATAGGGCACAGGTAACCATATTGTATGCTCTATAATACCCCCTTGTTCCAAAACCCACTTCCTAGCCCACAGATTTATAATGACAAAAAATGTGTTATATTTGTTACCATCATCAACCTCTTGCAACAAACACCTTGCTGGGGAAGGTATCATTACACCCACAAAGTTTAGCCCAGTAATGTAACCCTAGCTTAATGCACCTTAACCATAAGGACATTTCCCCCATTTCAACAATCAGGGCAGGGACTGGGGAAGTTCTGAAGGCTCCACATCAAAGCCTTTGCCTGCAACACATCTAGCCCTAGCCAGAAACAGTTTTAGACGCAGACCCATACACAAAACACCCATAGTCAAGAGAAGATCTGATCATGGCTGATAAATTAGCGCAGCATTGTCTCCCTGTTAGCCCCCACTCACACCCAACCAGACTTCTCATAACATTCAGAACTTTTTCACATTTCAACACAATTTTTACCTACATGCACAGCCCAAGTCATACGCTCTTCAAACCAAACACCCAAAAACTTAAAAACCTTTTACCTTCTCCAATAGAGACACCATACATATACAACCCTATCTCTGCAAAGCAGCTGATGTCCCAGGGTTGTTTATATGGCCACCATTGATTTACAAGATGCTTATTATTCGGTGCCAATTCATGTTGATTATCAAAGGTACTTGAAGTTTAATTGGATGGGACAGCTGTGGCAATATAGAGCATTGCCTAATGGTTTAAGTTCTGCACCTAGGTTATTACTAAATTGGTGAAACCTGTGCTAGGGCACTTGAGGGCCCACAATCACATTGTTATGGCCTATTTAGATGATATCTTAATTGTTGGTAACACTAAAGAGTCAGCTGCAGCTCAGTTACAGCAACTAAGAATCTATTTGAATCATTGGGATTTTTGGTCCATCCACTTAACTCCAAGTTTACAGCCAACCCAGCAGATTGAGTATTTGGGGTTTATTCTGGATTCAGTTCATATGACAGTTACATTACCAGCAGCCAAGGTAAAAGATATTGTTAATGTCGTATTTGTCTTACTCAAAACCCTTTATCCTTCCATCCGAGATGTTGCCAAAGGTTATTGGGAAATTGGTAGTAGCCTTTTCCTGCAGTACAGTTCGGGCCTTTGTATTATCAAACATTGCAAAGAGCAAGCGAAACAAGCATTGAAACAGAATGCAGGTCATTTTGATCGCTTATGAGCATTACCCACCACTGGCTCTGGCAGAATTGCAGTGGTGGATTGTTCATGTTAGCCAAGCCACCAATTACCATTTTTTGGTGGACGGAACCTTCAGTAATTTTACAGACTGATGTTAGTGCTCCCGGATGGGGGGCTACAGACACAGAGGTCTAGCTGCTCATCACTCACATTGGGGTACTTCGCCTGCTGATGGCATTCTGCTGCTGAGCAAGAGGTTCTTGCTTTCTTCATACACATGGTATTAATTACCTGGAGTTATTGGGTGCTTTTATGGGCTAAAAGCATATGTTTCCACCATGTCAGATTTCCATGTTCAACTCCAGATTGACAACACCACAGCTGTGGCATATATCAATCATATAGGAGGAACTCGATCGGTGTTATGTGATAATTTGGCTAATACTATCTGGGATTGTAACATTCACGCAACATCTGGGTTTCGGCCATCTATCTAACATGCATAGATAATGTGGGAGCAGACTTATTAGGTCGAGAAAGTTTAATGACAATATAGAATGGATGTGAATGTCAGCATATTTCAAACCCTTGTTGCTAGATTGGATTGCTAGATATTGACCTCTTTGCATCCAGGCTGAATCACCAGTTGCCTAAATGTTTCCTGGGGAGCCAGATCCAGGTGCAGTTAGACTATGGATGCGTTCTCGTTACACTGGGGACACTCATTCTTTTATGCGTTTCCCTCCATTCTGCCTGATTCCGAAATGTCTTACTAAAATAGAGCGCGACTCTGCCAGATGGAGTTTTGGTTGGTCCCAGATTGGCCAACACAATCATGGTTCCCATTGGTCCTGAAATGATGGCACAGCCATTCATGTGCATTCCCAGCAGCAGTCATTTGTTTGTGCATCCGGTTACAGGAGAAAGTCGCCCATTACATGACCATATCAATTTTGTTTTTTTTTGTTTGATTCTAAGTCTGCAGTTTCTGACCAGACAGTTTCAAGGCCTTGGATTATCGAACAGGACCATGGAGGTTATGACTGCAGGGTGGAGAACTAGCACTAAAAAAGCAATACCTCGTGCACATTAAGAAATGGGAATGTTTCTGTGTACAGTCTAATATAATCATATGTACTGCTAGTATTAAAGTGATGTTTTCCTTGCTACTTTGCATTTTGATGAGCACCTTAGTTATATTTCGTTGTGCTATTTAACACTGCTCGCAGTGCTTTGTCGCCCTCTTATTTAGGGCAGGCTTCAGCACGACAACCTACTGGGTCTCATCCATTGGTATCCAGGTTTATGAGAGGAATTTTTAACAAAAATCCTCCTCAATATATACAGCAATCTGGGATGTCAGTATAGTTTCTCACACTGCTGCGGCAATGGGCTCCAATTGCGTCATTTATCTTTGCAAAGATTGACTCTTAAAGTGGTTATGTTAATGGCGTTTGGTTTCAGCACACGTGTCCAAACATTGCACTTGTTAAGAATAGATTATAATGCATTTTTTCTCAGATGATGTTACATGTTTATGTCTGTGATATTACTCAAACAAAGTAGACCAGGCAGGTCTGGAATCCAAGGTGAATGTTTAAAGCATATCCTGGTGACCAACTGTTATGAGTCGTTAAACATTTAACCCAATATGTTGAGTTAACCAAGAGTCTGAGAGGTTCTGAGTCAGGACTTCTCATTAGTCACAAAAAGCCATATAAGCACGTGTCCGTGCAAACTATTTCTAGATGGTTGAAACAGGTGCTCAGTTCTGTGGGTAACGACACTGATGTTGTTTAAATCTCACTCCACCAGGGCGGCATCTACATCCGCGGCGAAGGCTCAGGACGTGCCGCTAGATATCAATCCTCGCGGCCCCTCCGCAGGGTGGTCTACTCTGGGGAGATACAACGTCTTTTCAGGCGTTTCTCGGTATTTTTACGAAAACCAGTTCAGGCAGAGCCACGGTTTTGGGCCTGCTGTTTTGGGTTCCCTTTAAATTTATTCCTTTGTTATCACTTATTGTTTGTAATTTCCCCCTGGGACAGAGGGGTTCGTTACTCTGTTTGTTATTATAAAATCGTTATTGAATTATTCAAGCCAATGTTCAATATCTTTCTTTATTGTACTACGTGTGTCAAACCGAAGCAGCTTGTCGTATGGAGTGCATCTGCGGGCATGCAAACACAGAGCTTTGAGAAATCTTCACGTAGACGCTCACGTGACTTCCGAAGTAAAATAGTAAGATTAAATGAGAAACTTTTACCAGTTTGAAGTTTGATCTTTATTTTATGAGGAGTGACATTGAGGGATTACGTGCCCTCTGCTTTCCACCCTCATAATCTAAGAGATCATCTGGTAGTTCTAAGCTTCTCTACGAGCCTTACTATGTAATTATTTCGGCTATTTGTTTCTGTGCCTTTTTTCACGCCGCTGCTTTGAAGTATGACGCGAATGCGCCTGGCGGGCCTTCTTCACGTAATCCCTCAACGTCACTCCTCTTAAAATAAAGATCAAACTTCAAACTGGTAAGTTCTCATTTAATCTTACTATTTCAAATGACAATGGAAATGTTGCAGCTTGAGTACAAAATGATACTACCTTTTAAACAAAAATACCAAGAGGAATCTTCCTTGTAAAATGACGTATGGAAACCAGAAGTTTTTTAATCTAATAAGCACTATTTTTCACAATCATTTTCCCAATATGTTTATTATTTAATGCATAAAGGTACATTCTAACCTGCTGGAGGTCTATGAGTCTTCTCTTTCTCCATAAAATATTTTTAATTTTGATAAGTTTTAATTTGTTCATCAACTGTCCCTGGGCAGTGTGCAACCAAGATTCAACAAATCTTTAACAGGACTAAAGAGGTTCCAATAGACAATAAAGCATGAGTAGGCCATACGAGCCCTTCAAGCCAGCACCCCCATTGAATGTGATCATGGCTGATCATCCACAATCTGTACCCTGTACCTCCCTTCTTCCCATATCCTCTAACTCCGTTATCTTCAGAGCCCGATCTATCTCTCTCTTGAAAGTTTCCAGAGAACCGGCCCTCCGAGGCAAAGATTTCCACAGACTCACAACTCACCATGTGAAAAAGTGTTTCCTCATCTCCGTTTCTAAATGGGCTTACCCCTTATTCTCAAACTTGGTGGCGCCTGGTTCTGGACTCCCTACATCGGGAACATTGTTTTGTGCCTTTAGTGTGTCCAACCCCTAAATAATCTTATATGTTTCAATAAGATATCCTCTCATCCTTCTAAATTCCAGAGTATACAAGCCCAGCCTCTTCATTCTCTCAGCATATGACAGACCCGCCATTCCAGGAATTAAACCTTGTGATCTTAAGCTGCACGCCCTTAATAGCAAGAATATTCTTCCTCAAATTTGGAGACCAAAACTGCACACAATACCTCAGGTGTGGTCTCACTAGGGCCCTGTACAACTGCAGAAAGACCTCTTTGCTCCTATACTCAACTCCTCCTGTTATGAAGGCCAACATGCCATTCGCTTTCTTCACTGCCTGCTGTACCTGCATGCTTACTTTCTTTGACTGATGAAAAAGGACCCCCAGATCCCATTGTACTTCCCCTTTTACCAACTTGACACCAGTTAACTTGACATCCTCCTTCCTGTTTTTGAGACCAAAGTGGATAACCTCATATTTATACTTTATAAATAATATTATGTTTTCAAAGAAAAAAAAAATGAAAGGAAGATTTTGAAAAAAAAAAAAATTGCGATTAATAAAGTACAAACTACATCTTCTGTCCGAAGAAACCGGAGCAAGGGGAAATAATTTTTAAATTAGATATTAGGGAAACATAACAAAACATGTTTTCACACAACAGTTAATCAAAATCCCCCCAAAAAGGAGGAAATGTATGAGGGCCTAAATAAGACTGAGATTTATGAAAGGGAATGATATTAAAAATAACAAAACTAAAGAATCTATATACAGTGAAATGGCAGTTCGGGCTCAAGCGACTCCATTTTCTAATCCCAAAATAGTGTCAAGATGCAGAATATGGTAGCAATCTAATCAACATTTATGTGCAAAAGTCTGCTAATAATTATTGAAATTAATTAAAAAGTTTGCATTGAAAAAAAAATCAGATAGAGGGTAGACGGAACTTTAATAATGGTATGAATTGACATCCCTTTTTCTTTTCTTTTCCCCTGATTCTGGTAATAATAAAACCTTGTAATCGTTCTGAGAAATATTTTTGTGGTACTACAAGGAAACGTAGTGGATTGCTGGTTTGACTCGCACCTCCAGGTAGATTTTTTTTGACCATTTTTGGCAGTTTCAGGATCTAATGCCATTTATTGAAAAATTAATAATATATAGCTGTCAAGAAAACTTGCTTTGCTATTAAGCTGCTTGTCATTGAAGTGATCTGCTACAGAGTGGAAACAGAAGATGAATGATGAACACAGGAGAAGAAAACAGAGCAATCTGTGGAGTGATAGGGCGGCACTCGGGTGGCGCAGCGGTAGAGTTGCTGTCTTGTAGCGTTCAGGGCCAGAGACCCGGGCTTTAATTCCAACTACGGGTGCTGTCTGTACGGAGTTTGTATGTCTCCCCAGACCTGAGTGGGATTTCTCCGAGACCTTCGGTTTCCTCACATACTCTAATGTCGTGCAGGTTTGTAGGTTAGTTTGGCTTTCCTATAAATGTAAATTGTACCTAGCGTGTGTAGGATAGTATTAATATGCAGGGATCACAGGTCGGCAGGTCACAGTGGGCTGAAGGGCCTGTTTTTGTGTGTATCTCTAAAACTAAAACTAAAATTAAACCAGTTACCTAACTTCTAACATATACTGTAGGTCTGCTGGAAATACCCTGCAGATCAGGCAGCATCTCTAGAAATGAAAAATCTAATATTTGCTAAAAGCTGAGTTGGATTTATAGGTACTTCAGTCCTAAGAATCCAGCAATGGCTGTTAAAGGCCTGTCCCATTTAGTTGATTTTTCAGGAGACTGCCAGCGACTCGGCTGTCGCCACTCAATCGTAGGAGTGTCGCAGGTATGATCCTGAGCAGTCTTCTCAGGTGCCGAAAGGATCGTAGCGTTTTTAGACATAGACATAGACATAGAAAAAGGTGCAGGAGGAGGCCATTCAGCCCTTCGAGCCAGCACCGTCATTCATTGTGATCATGGCTGATCGTCCACTATCAATAACCCGTGCCTGCCTTCTCCCCATATTAGCAATGCTACAAAATGTTGAGATTTTAAAAGCATAAAAAGAAGTTCAATTTGACACCTAATTCACTTTCATACCTTCAGTATTAAAAAAGTTATGGTAATTTTCATACTCGGAAATTAGCATCTTGTTCCCTATTGCTTTTCCATTGACTTAACACAAAAGCTGTGATTGAGGACAGTCAAAAGACTGTCGTAGTTTGTAGCCAGGCTGAAGTGGGTTGTCGCCAGGATGTTTGTAGATCATCAGGCGGTGCATTCTTCGATGAATTCCATTGCCTAGATCCTGGCATTCGCTTCCTATAAAATCGCCTGTGGGACAGGCGCTTAAATACAGTCACCGGTCCAGTCGCCATTTATTTGGCGACGTGCAACGACCTGACAGTCACCGGCAGTCACCTGAAAAATCACCTTATGGGATAGACCTTTTGGTTCACCACAGTCATTACATACATTTTTCAGTATGTATTTGTATTAGCTATTGTATTTCATAGACACTGAAATAGCCTAAAACATTTGCTGCAAAAAAAACTTGACAGTTTGATATGAAAATACATTTTTTTTTAAACAGTCCAAAAGCAAAATGCTATAGATGTTGGAAGTCTGAAATAAAAACGAGAAATACTAAAAATACACAGCAGATGAGTTAATTATTTATACCGGTTTTTTGTAGAAACAGCTGATTTTTTCATCAGAACTCAGAATGGTCAGTTATAGCAACATTTTGTTTATAAATTTGCAAACCATATTTCATTTTTTTCTACTTGCATTAATCATTGCATTATCCAATTCTGGAAACAGCAGTCATGTTCTGTGTGTGTAATTATTAATATATTTATCATCTCAGAGTCGACAAGCTCCTAATATAGTGCAGTTAGTTCCTTCATGGCATCACTCCATCACAGTGAAGAAGAAACACCTTTGAAGAACCAAAGTACGATGAAAAGATTACACTAATTCAAATCTGGTGAGAAGACCTTGCCTCGTCCATACATGTATGCAATGACAAACAGACATTTGCCCAGCTTAGAACTTTTTGGTTTGATATAACTATCAAGTAAAACACTTCACAATAAAATCAAAAACGATGTTCAGCAATAAAGTGGACTTGGAGTTGAAAATATAAAGAGGTGTGCAGGATTGTTATAAAACAAATCCAATCGCATTGACTGCATAAGTCAAGTTTTGGCATCAGAAAAGAGTAAATGGTGGTTGGTAAGACCAGAGTTAACCGCGAGTTGCACCTCACTATGACTTATATCCACAACTCTTTGTCAGGAGAATGCCTTTCGGCATTAATAGTGCGAGACGGAACGTTTAAAAACCTCAAGAAAGTCAAAATGGGTGGCTCAGTGAGTAGAATCGCTGCCTTAACAGCACCAGAGACCCGGGTTCGATCCTGACTATGGGTGCTGCACTTTATGGAGTTAGTACGTCTCTCCCTGTGACTGCGTGGGTTTTTCCTCAGGGTGCTCCCGGTTTTCCTCCCACATTCCAAGAAGTACAGGTTGGTAGGCTTCTGTAAATTGTTCTCTAGACTGTCGGATCGTGCTAGTGTACGGGTGATCACTGGGTGGCAGGGACTTGCTGGGCCTGTCCCACACTGTATCTCTAATGTCTAAAGGCTCAGCTGATGCACACTTGAAATCTGATATCTCACTCGATTTAATTGATACACTGTCCACTGTAAACGATCCACAATACTATCTGGAGTTTATATCATGCTTTCAAAATCACAATACCTAACTCACAACTTACATTGTTACTTTTCATATTGATGCAGAATTAAAGCCTACAGACTAAAACTTGTAGACCACGTACTTTTTTAATAATTAACAATGTTTTTACCTGTTTCTGTGTCATTACATAATTCTAAATTAAGCACTGTAACATTAAACTGTGATGATGCTGTACCCTTTTCACTGTATTAAACGGCTCATTGCCATCCTGCCCTTTTGACATCACCCGCATCTTTAAAAACAATGAATCTTTTTTTCCACACTCAACAGATTCCAAATGCTCCTCCTGCATCATGAGAAAACTGCTTCAGAGCAAATGCAGCCAGCTATTATCCTGAAATGACAGTGCACAATAGTTCATCACGCTGACAAATCATCTACTTCCATTCATTGAAATGTAACCTTTGTATGTTGTACATGAATAACTTGCACATTAATGTCATGTTTGCAGGTGCTGCAATAAACATGTTTAATCTGTCTTTGTGTAAATTCTCAAGGGAGGAAGCTCTTCTGAATATTGCAGGCAGCTAACACTAAGGAGAATGTTTACATTTTGGTAAATGAACCCAAACTGCACATGACATGGAAATAAATGCTTGTATCCAACATTATACATGGCCATGGGATGCGGTGCTGCCGGAGCTCAGCAGAGCGCCGCTCCGGCACCTCGATAAATAAAAGCCAAAACAAACAGCGGAATATGAACTAGCGGGTGTGTGGGTCGGGTAAGGCTGGTTGAAAGAGGGGGAAGGGGAAGAACCATCACTACTGACGTTCCCTGTACAGGGAGGGGGGGCACTAGGACCCGCAGAGACAGACCACGTGCTGCCCGCATGGTGGAGGCTGTGGGCCCGGTGCTGAGTCCGGGAACTCTGTGAGGTGACGCTCCGGCCGCTGGTGGCCGCTGGAGGCGAGGTTCAGCGGAGTCGCTGCTGGAGCCCGTGGGGACTGGAGTAGAGAGACGGTCGCGGAAGCAGCATCGTGGCCCCGGGGACACAGTGAAGGCCGGCGACAGTGGCGGTTGGCCCCAGGGAGGGGGTGGAGAGTCGGCCGGCCGTGACAGTGTCGCTGATCCGGGCCTGGCTTTGGCCGGGAAGGGGGCGGTGGGGGTCGGAAAGGCGGTGGGTGTTTGCCGCTCGCCCCCGTGGTGGCTTCCCGGCCTACGTGGTGGGCGGGCGGGCCGCTGCTGGGTCCAGCGGGCAGGCCGGGGCCTGTTGGCGGGGCGGTCGTGTCGAGGAGAGTCGGTGGAGAGACCGGACTGGAAGTGGGCCCGGGGGAAGGCGGCCAAGCGCGTCCGGGTAGGCGAGGGAGGCGGTTGGTGAGGGTGGGGATCTTGGCGTCAAATGAAGTAGAGTTGTGGTCTATTGCAGGATTGAGGGTGTGTGGGGTGAGTGGGGTGTGTGAGTGAGTGAGTGGGTGAGGGAATGGGTGGGGAGTGGGTGCATGAGTGTGAGTGCGCGTGAGTGTGATTGTGAGTGTGTGAGTCCCTGTGTGTGTGCGCACGGTGTGTGCATGTGAGTGTGAGTGTGTGTGAATATATGTGTGTGAGTGAGTATGTGTGTGAGTGGTGTGTGTGAATATGTGGTGAGTGTGTGGAATCTGTGTGTAGTTTGTGTGTGGGAGTAATGTGAATCTGTGTGTGAGTTTGTGTGTTTGTGTGAGAGTGTGTGCACACACGAGTGAGTGATGTTGTATGTGTTGTGTGTGGTGTGTGTGTGTTGGAGTGTGTGTTGTGTGTGTGTGTGTAGTGTAGTGTGTGCCTGTGTGAGTGGTGTGTGTGAAGGCCCAGAGCTTTGGGAGAGTCCAGCGCGGGTCAAGGTCTGCAAAGGGGAGGTGGGTACTTAAACATATGGAAAGTGATTCACATTTGCCAGACGACAATTGTTGATCAGGCCTGACCCACAAGATTTTGTTTTGCTCTTATTCACATGAATATTGACAGCAAACCACAATGAAAAAATGAAAAATGTCTGAATTTGCAAGCTAAATCTGCTATTTCACGTCACGTCACAAGCAGAAATTCAGTTCTAAAACCAAACAGCACCTCCCTGTGGCACTTTCTAACATATTACTTCTTCCAGTGCATGCTCTGTACGAGGCACTCGTCCATTCAGTTTGCAAGCTTTGTGCAAACATTTGTTTTTCACATTCCTGACCATGGGCTTTACTTTCTCCTTCCTTGTCTCCACAACATTCCAGCTGCCTTGAACTGTAAGAATCCAGAATTCACACAGAAAAATACACACGCAAATCAAAGCTCAAAGCAAGACTTTTGTGACACTATCCCCAAGTATAATACTTGGCACAAGATCAAAAAATGTCACAGCACCCATGGAATGGATGAATTATCCCGATGATGAAAATGAATTAAATGGATTGTGCTGTCAGGAAATGAAGTCAAGCTGGTACATGTTTAGAAACAAAGAACAGCAGAGGCTGGTTTATACCAAAGAAAGATACAAAGTGCTGGAGTAACTCAGTGGGTCATGTAGCATGTGTAGGAAGGAACTGCAGATGCTGGTTTACATCGCAGATAGACACAAAACGCGGGAAGGAAACTCAGGGGTCGGGCAACATCTCAGGAGAAAGAAATCGGTGATGTTTAGGTTGACAACCCTTCTTCAGACTCCCTGGAGGAAAGGGATAGGTGACATTTCAGGTCTGTCTTTGTTATGTTTGTGCTGTCCATAGCACCGATCTTCCCAGTTAAAAGATGTCCCGCACAGGCTCCACCTGGAGGGACAGATCATCCCACATCTTTGTGAGAGATCTGTGAGACCCATGAGGAGGACAGTGATCGTCTGTCATCTCCCAACCATGAAACCATTGACTTTCCTTGAAGTTTTTAACTGTTCGCTCTCTCTGCGATTAATGCTGAAAGGCACTCACCTGTCAAAGAGATGTGGATATAAGTCATTAGAGTTGTGGATAAATGAAAAGGTCATTTTAAGGATAAGGGGGAAGTCTTTTAGGACTGAGATGAGAAGATCTTTTTTCACACAGAGTGGTGAGTCTGTGGAATTCTCTGCCACAGAAGGTAGTTGAGGCCAGTTCATTGGCTATATTTACGAGGGAGTTAGATGTGGCCCTTGTGGCTAAAGGGATCAGGGGGTATGGAGAGAAGGCAGGTACAGGATACTGAGTTGGATGATCAGCCATGTTCATATTGAATGGCGGTGCAGGCTCGAAGGGCCGAATGGCCTACTCCTGCACCTATTTTCTATGATTCTATGATTCTATGATTAGTGTGGTGTAGCTCGCGGTTAACCTCTGATCTTACCAACAACCATTTACTCTTTTCTGGTGCCAAACGTGACTGATGCAGTCAATGCGATTGGATTTGTTTTATAACAATCCTGCACGCCTTTTTATATTTTCAACCTCCAAGTCCATTTTATTGCTGAACATCACTTTTGATTTTTATTGTGAAAGTGTTTTACTGCTTGTTATATTTTGCTTTAATATCCAGGATATAATTGAATCTTCAAGTTTGTACATCACGCATACCAAGAAACCAATTTCTAAGTATCTGCAAATATACATTTGGTCCATTAAATAAATTTACGGAAGAGGCAAGATCTTACCAGATTTGAATTAGTGTAATCTTTCATCATATCTTTGGTCTCCAAAGGTGTTCCTTCTTCACTGTGATGAAGTGATGCCATGAAGGAACTATTAGGTGATTGTGGACTCTGAGATGATAAATAATATTAATAATTACACCACAGAACATAACTGCTGTTTCCAGAAATGGATAAAGCAATGATTAATGCAAGTAAGATAAAAAAATATACGGTTTGCAAATTTATAAACAAAATGTTGCTATAACTGCTATAACATTGCTAATGCAATGGAAGGCATTTAAAGACTGCATGGATGAACTACAACAATTGTTCATCCCAGTATGGCAAAAGAATAAATCAGGGAAGGTGGCGCATCCATGGATAACGAGGGAAATCAGGGATAGTATCAAAGAAAAAGATGAAGTGTACAAATTAGCCAGAAAAAGCAGCCTACCAGGGGACTGGGAGAAATTTAGAGACCAACAGAGAGGACAAAGGCTAATTAGAAAAGGAGGAAAATGGAGTATAGAAAGAAAACTGGCAGGAAACATAAAAACTGACTGCAAAAGTTTTTATCGATATGTGAAGCGCAAAAGATTAGTTAAAACAAATGTAAGTCCCTTGCAGTCAAAATGGGTGAATTGATCATGGTACAAGGACATGGCGACCAATTGAATAAATACTTTGGTTCTGTCTTCACTAAGGAAGACATAAATAATTTGCCGGAAATAGCAGGGGATCGCGGTCAAATGAGAGATGGAGGAAATGAGTGAAATCCAGGTTAGCCGGAAAGTGTGTTTGGTAAATTGAATGGATTAAAGGCCGATAAATCCCCAGGGCCAGATAGGCTGCATCCCAGGGTACTTAAGGAAGTAGCCCCAGAAATAGCAGATGCCTTAGTGATAATTTTTCAAAACTCTTTCAGATTCTGAGTAGTTCCTGAGGATTGGAGGATAGCTAATGTAACCCCCACTTTTTTAAAAAAGGGAGGGAGAGAGAAAACGGGAATTACAGACCAGTTAGTCTAACATCGTTATTGGGGAAACTGCTAGTCAGTTAATTAAAGATGGGATAGCAGCGCATTTGAAAAGTGGTGAAATCATTGGACAAAGTCAGCATGGGATTACGAAGGGTAAATCATGTCTGACAAATCTTATTGAATTTTTTGAGATGTAACTAAGTAGAGTGGATAAGGGAGAAGCGGTGGATGTTTGTATCTGGACTTTCAGAAGGCTTTTCGACAAGGTCCCACACAAGAGATTGTATACAAACTTAAAGCACACGGTATTTGGTGGTTCAGTATTGATGTGGATAGAGAACTGGCTGGCAGACAGGAAGCAAAGAGTAGGAGTGAACGGTCCTTTTCAGATGGCAGAACAGTGACTAGTGGGGTGCCGCAAGGCTCAGTGGTGGACCCCAGCTATTTACAATATACATTAATGATTTGGACGAGGGAATTAAATGGAACATCTCGAAGTTGCGGATGACACGAAGCTGGGGGCAGTGTTACCTGTGAGGAGTAGGATGCTAGGAGGCTGCAGGATGACTTGGATCAACTGGGTGAGTGGGCAAATGCAAGGCAGATGCAGTATAATGTGGATAAATTGTGAGGTTATCCACTTTGTGGCAAAAACAGGAAGGTAGAACTATTATTTGAATGGTGACCGATTAGGAAAAGGGAGATGGCAGCGAGACCTGGTGTGACATGGTACACCCGATCATTGAAAGTAGCATGCAGGTGCAGCAGGCTGTGAAGAGAGCGAATGGTATGTGTGGGCATTCATAGCAAAAGATTTGAGTACAAAGCAGGGAGGTTCTACTGCAGTTGTACAGGTCTTGGTGAGGCCACACCTGGAGTATTGCGTGCAGTTCTGGTCTCCTAATCTGAGGAAAGACATTCTTGCCATAGAGGGAGTACAGAGAAGGTTCACCAGACTGATTCCTGGATGGCACGACTTCCATCTGAAGAAAGACTGGATTAGACTTGGCTTGTACTTGCTGGAATTTAGAAGATTGAGGGGTGATCTCATAGAGACTTACAAAATTCTTAAGGGGGGCGAGATGCAGGAAGATTGTTCCCGATGTTGGGGAAGTCCAGGACAAGGGGTCACAGTTTAAGGATAAGGGGGGAAGTCATTTAGGACCGAGATGAGAAATCGTTTTTCACGCAGAGAGTGGTGAATCTGTGGAATTCTCTGCCATAGAAGGTAGTTGAGGCCAGTTCGTTGGCCATATTTAAGAGGGAGTTGGATGTGGCCCTTGTGGCTGAAGGGATCAGGGGGTATGGAGAGAAGGCAGGTACAGGATACTGAGTTGGATGATCAGCCATGATCATATTGAATGGCGGTGCAGGCTCGAAGGGCCGAATGGCCTGCTCCTGCACCTAATTTCTATGTTTCTAACTGACCCTTCTGAGTTCTGATGAAAAATCAGGTCTTTCTTTCTACACCGATAGAAATAAATAACTCACCTACTGTGTGTTTTTAGTATTTCCTGTTTGTATTTCAGACTTCCAACATCTATAGCATTTTGCTTTTGGACTGTTTTTAAAAAATAATGTATTTACATATCAAATTGTCAAGTTGTTTTTTGAAGCAAATGTTTTAGGCTAATCTTCAGTGTCTATGAAATACAATAGCTAATACAAATACATACTGAAAAATGTATGTAATGCCTGTAGTAAACTAACAGCCGTTGCTGGATTCTGAGGGCTGAAGTACTCATAAATCCAACTCGGCGTTTAGAAAATATTAGATTTTTCATTTCTACACTTGTTGCCCGATCTGCAGGGTTTTGCAAGCATACTTACAGTATATGTCAGAAGTTAGATAACTGGTTTAATTTTAGTTTTAGTTTTAGAGATACAGCGCAGAAACAGACCCTTAGGCCCACCGAGCCCATGCTGACCTGCAATCCTCGCATATTAACACCATCCTACACACGCTTGGGACAATTTACATTGATAGAAAACCAATTAACTTACAAACCTGTAAGTCTTTGCAGTGTGGGAGGAAACCGAATATCTCGGAGAAATCCCATGTAGGTCATGGGGACAACATACAAACGTACAGACAGCGCCCGCAGTCGGAATTGAACCTGGGTCTCTGCGCTGAATAATGCTGCAAGGGCAGAAACTCTAACCGCTGCGTCACCATGTCACCCTATCACTCCACAGTTCCATTGCATGCTCCGTTTTTTTCTCTCCCGTGTCATCATTCATCTTCATGCATACACCTCTGTCAGGCAGAAATCACTTCAGTCTTCCCACCCTTTCCCAGACAGCACTAACACCATCTGAGTCACAGGTTATCCCCTGTCTCCACTTGAGCATAAGGTAGGCACAAAAATGTTGGAGTAACTCAGCGGGACAGGCAGCATCTCTGGAGAAGAAGGAATGGGTGACATTTTGGGTCGAGACGCTTCTTTAGACTGGTGACCAGAGCTGCACTTGAGCATAGATATTCCCATTTTTCCCTTCACCCTCCTGTCCTCTCTGTCACATAAAAAAATCTATGAGAAATACTAGATATTCCTAGAGATAGTAACTATGTTTCCTTCTCCACAATTGGTGTCTGACTTGCTGAGCACTTCCAGTATTTCCTGTTTTTATTTCTGATTTCCAGAATCTGCAGTTTAGTGCTTTCAGCTTTTAACAGTTCCTTTGCAAGATTTCTGGATGGAATAAACTATTACTTCATTGTGTATCAATAAATTGGCATCTAGTCATTAACCTTGAAACTGCAAAATCCGATCCACAAAAAAACATCTACCTGGAGTATCAAGTATCCATCATGTATCTTGAAGTACCAGCAGAGGATGATCAGAAGGACTGCGATTATTACCAAATCACAAAGCCAACGGCCCTGAAAAGAAGAAAAGGATGTCAATTCATACCATTATTCAATTTTGACCACCCTCTGATTTATTTTTTTTATGCAATTTTTTAATTAATTTCAATAATAACTAGCAAATTAATACATATAAATTCTTGATTAAATCTGACTATATTCTGGCATCTTGACACTGTTTAAGGGAGTATACAATGTAAGTCGCTTGAGCCTGTACTACGATTTCACTGTAACGCTTATATCTCAGCCGTTTTGTCAATTCTATCTATTTACTTTAATTTTTGTAATATTTAATAATCATTCCATTTCATCAATCTCTGTCTTATTTTGGAAAGTAGGCCATCATTTTTTTCCTCTTTTTTTGGGGTTGATAACCTGTTCCAAACTTTGATTAACTGTTGTGTGAAAAAGTGTTTTGTTATTGTTCCCTAATATCTAGTTTAAAGAATTATTTCTCCTTGCTCTGGATTCTTCGGACAGAAGATGTAGTTTATCTTTATTAATCGTAAGCATTTTTTTTCCAAATCTTCCTTTGATTTCCTTTTCCTTTGAAAACAAAGTATTATTTAAAATGTAACCTCTTTAGTCCTGTTAAACATTTGGTGAATCTTGGTTCCATACTGCCCAGGGTCAGTTTTATGAACAATGGCCAAATACTTTTAAGGACAGAAAAATTATTTAATTTGACATGACTTTACCATAAGAAATTTTAACTCGTCACATATCAAAATATTTGATTTGAGAAAGAGAAGAGTCATAGATCTCTGGCACGTTAGAACATACCTTTTGGTTCCATTCCCCTTCCATAAATCCAGCAACGTTCATTTTATTCTTTAGAACAATTGAAGAAACCTGATGTGTGGGGAATCACCAATGCATGACCCCCCCCCCGATTAAATTATGTAAATCTACTTTTTTTTACAGCAGATATCATTAAATAATAAACAAATTGTGAAAATGATTGTGAAAAAAAAGTATTTATCAGATTAAAAAACTTCAGTTACCGTATATAATTTTTACAAGGAAAATTTCTCTTGGTATTTTTTTTCTTAAAAAGGTAGTATCATTTTCTACTCAAGCTGCAACATTTCCATCATCTTTTGTAGTATTACTGACCTGTCTTAGATTTGCATTTTGTAATTGTTGGACCAAAATAAATGATCACCAAAAAGCTATGCTAAAAGAGGGTCTTCTTGACATATGATTTGTCAGCTTTGCATTATACAGATTCTAGACCAATCAAGATGTTGGATAAGAAGGGTCTCGACCCAAAATGTCGCCTATTCCACCTCTTCATAGAATCTGCCTCACCCGCTGAGTTTCTCCTGCATTTTTGTTCAACCTTCGATTTTTCCAGCATCTGTGTGCATTTCTTCTTAAATACAATGTGATACTGGGTAATGTGAGTGCAGCTCTAGGTCCCCAACGTTACATTTGTTCCGCAGTAGCAAAAGGGCTTGTTTCCTGATTTGTTCTTCATCTCAATGTATAAAGTTCTCCTCTTTCATGTTTGTAATTTCATGGAAAAATATGTCAGAATGTAACATTTATAGCACAGAATCAGGTCATGTATCTGAACAGATAAATGTTGGTACTCCACAGTTTCATTCTCTTGCTTTGTTTTAATCTCGTTCCATCAACACTTGCTATTTCAGTCTTCCTTGTGCACTTAACTGACTTACCCTTAAATACAGTGGCTTGCAAAAGTTTTTTCATACCCCTTGAACTTTTTCAAATTTTGTCACGTTACAACCACAAATGTAAATGTATTTTTATTGGGATTTTATGTAATAGACCAACACAAAGTGGTGCATAATTGTGAAGTGGAAGGACAATGATACGTGGTTTCCAAATGTTATTACAAATTAAAAACTGAAAAGTGTGGCTTGCAAAAGTATTCAGCCCCCCTGAGTCAATACTTTGTAGAACCACCTTTCGCTGCAATTACAGCTGCAAGTCTTTTGTGTATGTCTCTAACGGCTTTGCACATCTAGAGACTGAAATTTTTTGCCCATTCTTCTTTGCAAAATAGCTCAAGCTCAGTCAGATTGGATGGAGAGCATCTGTGAACAGCAATTTTCAAGTCTTGCCAGAGATTCTCAATTGGATTTAGGTCTGGACTTTGACTGGGCCATTCTAACACATGAATATGCTTTGATCTAAACCATTCCAATTGTAGCTCTGGCTGTATGTTTAGGGTCGTTGTCCTGCTGGAAGGTGAACCTCCGCCCAGCCTCAAGTCTTTTGCAGACTCTAAACAGGTTTTCTTCCAAGATTGCCCTGTATTTGGCTCCATACATCTTCCCATCAACTCTGACCAGCCTCCCTGTCCCTGCTGAAGAAAAGCATCCCCACCGCATGATGCTGCCACCACCATGTTTCAACAGTGGGGATGGTGTGTTTCAGGGTGATGTGCATTGTGTTAGGTTTCTGCCCACACATAGCGTTTGCATTTAGGCCAAAAACCTCAATTTTGGTCTCATCAGACCAGAGCACCTTCCTCCACATGTTTGCTGTGTCCCCTACATGGCTTGTGGCAAACTGCAAACAGGACTTCTTATGGCTTTGTTTCAACAATGGCTTTCTTCTTGCCACTCTTCCATAAAGGCCCGATTTGTGGAGTGCACGACTAATAGTTGTCCTGTGGACAGATTCTCCCACCTGAGCTGTGGATCTCTGCAGCTCCTCCAGAGTTACCATGGGCCTCTTGGCTGCTTTTCTCTGATCTTGATCTCCTTGCCTGGCCTGTCTGTTTAGGTGGACGGCCTTGTCTTAGTAGGTTTGCAGTTGTGCCATACTCTTTCCATTTTCAGATGATGGATTGAGATGTGAGATGCTTGGGATATTTTTTTTATAACCTAACCCTGTTTAAACATCTCCACAACTTTATCCCTGACCTGTCTGGTGTGTTCCTTGGGCTTCATGATGCTGTTTGTTCACTAATGTTCTCTAACAAACCTCACAGAGGCCTTCACAGAACAGTTGTATTTATACTGAGATTAGATTACACACAAGTGGACTCTATTTACTAATTAGGTGACTTCTGAAAGCAATTGGTTTGCACTGGATATTATTTAGGAGTATCAGAGTACAGGGGGCTGAATACTTTTGCACGCCACACTTTTCAGTTTTTTTATTTGTAAAAAAATGTGAAAACCATGTATAATTTTCCTTCCACTTCACAATTATGCGCCACTTTGTGTTGGTCTATCACATAAAATCCCAATAAAATACATTTACGTTTGTGGTTGTAACTTGACAAAATGTAGAGAAGTTAAAGGGGTGTGAATACTTTTGCAAGCCACTGTATAACCATTTTAATAAGGAAACACTGTCTATCCATGTTTTACCTTGTAGTAAAATATGGTCATATCTAGCTATAAATCAATAAAATCATATAATAACACATTCCTTCGGCAAAGCTACTAATTTTGCATGGTTAGCTGCACAATGATAATTTATGGCAATAATATTTGGTTTCAGTCCCTTCCATAAACCCAGCAATGCTACTTTATTCTTTAGAACAATTGAAGAAACCTGATGAATGGGGAATCACCAATGCTTCAGATAAAATTACTGTAAGCCTACATTTTGTTACAGCAGAGATCTTTCAAACATCAACTCATTTTGTACTTTGCAGATAATTGTCAGAATCAGACCTTGTCTGAGACAGTAGATGAATAAAATTAAACAAAAAAATAGTTTAACGGCGTTTAAATACAGTCAGTGATTAATATTAATGCATTAAGTTAGTTCACAAATAGTGAAGGAGATAAAGTGATCAAAATACTTGGATTCTCAATCAAATAATATTCAAACATACTCTTTTAATTTTAGGTACAGTCCATCTTCCCTCGAACCAAAACCTCTGTATAGAATGTAATCAGTTATGTGCATTTCTGGAGAGTCAGTCTAAAAAGCAAAAAAAGTACAACCATGCAAGTAGTCCTGGAGTAAATTCAATGGGATACATTTTCTGTTCCTAAGATCAGCGATCATTAGTAAAGGCAATGAAAACTTAAATATCTCTCAGTGAAACACTTAATCACGTTATAAATATTAAGTCTCAATCACATAATTAAATGCTGAACAAATCTTGTATATTTAATGATTATTTGATTGAATGAAAACTAAATCAAAACAAATTATTTTGATTGCACCAATGAGTAACTTACCCTTGCTAGAGGCTGGTGCTGACGTCCGATAAGGTCTAAATTCCAGCGCTGAGTAGTGATGGTATTTTGCAATGCTGCTCCTTGTATTCTAACCTAAACCCCTGCATGGAATTCTCATGAATATCATGAGATCAAGGCCTGACCAGCAAGATTTTTGTTTTGTTCTTATTGACATGAATACTGACAGCAAACCAGCATGAAAAAAATGACAACTATCTGCACTTTCAAGCTAAATCTGCCTATTTCATGGTCACAAGGCAGAAATTCAGTTCTAAAACCAAACAGCACCTCCCTGTGGCACTTTCTAACATATTACTTCTTCCAGTGCTTGCTCTGTACGAGGCACTCGTCCATTCAGTTTCAACGCTTTGTGCAAACATTTGTTTTCACTATTCCTGACCATGGGCTTTACTTTCTCCTTCCTTGTCTCCTCCACATTCCAGCTCCCTTGGACAGTAAGAATCCAGAATTCACACAGAAAATTACACACGCAAATAAAAGCTCAAAACAAGACTTTTGTGACACTAACCCCAAGTATAATACTTGGCACAAGATCAAAAAAGTCACAGCACCCATGGGATGGATGAATTATCTCGATGATGAATATGAATTAAAGGGATTGTGCTGTCAGGAATGAGAGTCAGAGCTGGTACATGTTTAGAAACAAAGAACAGCAGAGGCTGTTTTATACCAAAGAAAGACACAAAGTGCTGGAGTAACTCAGTGGGTCAGGTAGCATGTGTAGGAAGGAACTGCAGATGCTGGTTTACATCGCAGATAGACACAAAATGCGGGAGTAACTCAGGGGGTGGGGCAACATCTCTGGAGAAGAGAAATAGGTAATGTTTGGGTCGACACCCTTCTTTAGACTCCCTGGAGGAAAGGGATAGGTGATATTTCAGGTCTGTCTTTCTGTGTTGTCGCTGTCCATGCAACCGATCTCCCATGTTAAAAGATGTCCCGCACAGGCTTACCACCTGGAGGGACAGATCGTCCGCACATCTTTGTGAGAATCTGTGGAGACCCATGAGGAGAGAACAGTGATCGTCTGTCATCTCCCAACCATGAAACCATTGATTTTCTTAAGGTTTTTAACTGTCGATTAATGCTGAATGGCACTCACCTGTCAAAGAGTTGTGGATATAAGTCAATGGTGAGGTGCAGCTCGCGGTTAACCTCTGATCTTACCAACAACCATTTACTCTTTTCTGGTGCCAAACGTGACTGATGCAGTCAATGCGATTGGATTTGTTTTATAACAATCCTGCACACCTTTTTATATTTTCAACCTCCAAGTCCACTTTATTGCTGAACATCGCTTTTGATTTTTATTGTGAAAGTGTTTTACTGCTTGTTATATTTTGCTTTAATATCCAGAATATAATTGAATCTTCAAGTTTGTACATCACGCATACCAAGAAACCAATTTCTAAGTTCTGCAAATATAAATTTGTCCATTAAATAAATTTACGGAAGAGGCAAGGTCTTACCAGATTTGAATTAGTGTAATCTTTCATCGTATCTTTGGTCTCCAAAGGTGTTCCTTCTTCACTGTGATGAAGTGATGCCATGAAGGAACTATTAGGTGATTGTGGACTCTGAGATGATAAATATATTAATAATTACACCACAGAACATAACTGCTGTTTCCAGAAATGGATAAATCAATGATTAATGCAAGTAAGATAAAAAGAAATATGGTTTGCAAATTTATAAACAAAATGTTGCTATAACTGACCCTTCTGAGTTCTGATGAAAAATCAGCTCTTTCTTTCTACACCGATAGAAATAAATAACTCACCTACTGTGTATTTTTAGTATTTCCTGTTTTTATTTCAGACTTCCAACATCTATAGCATTTTGCTTTTGGACTGTTTTAAAAAAAAATGTATTTTCATATCAAACTGTCAAGTTGTTGTTTTTTGAAGCAAATGTTTTAGGCTAATCTTCAGTGTCTATGAAATACAATAGCTAATACAAATACATACTGAAAAATGTATGTAATGCCTGTAGTAAACTAACAGCCGTTGCTGGATTCTGAGGACTGAAGTACTCGGCATTTAGAAATATCAGATTTTTCATTTCTACACATGCTGCCTGATCTGCAGGGTTTTGCAAGCATAGTTACAGTATATGTCAGAAGTTAGATAACTGGTTTAATTTCAGTTACAGTTTTAGAGATACAGTGCAGAAACAGGCCCTTCGGCCCACCGAGCCCATGCTGACCTGCGATCCTCGCATATTAACACCATCCTACACACTCTCGGGACAATTTACATTTATAGAAAGCCAATTAGCCTACAAAACTGCCAGTCTTTGCAGTGTGGGAGGAAACTGAAGATCTCGGAGAAATCCCATGCAGGTCATGGGGACAACATACAAACGTACAGACAGCGCCCGCAGTCGGAATTGAACCTGGGTCTCTGGCACTGCAAGGCAGAAACACTACTGCTGCGCCACCATGTCACCCTATCACTCCACAGTTCCATTGCTCTGTTTTCTCTCCCGTGTCATCATTTATCTTCATGCATACACCTCTGTCAGGCAGATCACTTCATGTCTTCTCCACCCTTTCCCAGACAGCACTAACACCATCTGAGTCATAGGTTATCCCTGTCTCCACTTGAGCATAAGGTAGACACAAAATGTTGGAGTAACTCAGCGGGACAGGCAGCATCTCTGGAGAGAAGGAATGGGTGACATTTCGGGTTGAGACGCTTCTTCAGACTGGTGACCAGAGTTGCACTTGAGCACAGATATTCCCATTGTTCTCTTCATCCTCCCATCCTCTCTGTCACCAAAAATATCTATGCGAAATACTAGATATTCCTAGAGATAGTAACTATGTTTCTTTCTCCACAATTGGTGTCTGACTTGCTGAGCACTTCCAGTATTTCCTGTTTTTATTTCAGATTTCCAGCATCTGCAGTTTAGTGCTTTCAGCTTTTAACAGTTCCTTTGCAAGATTTCTTGATGGAATAAACTATTACTTCATTGTGTTTCAATAAATTGGCATCTAGTCATTAACCTTGAAACTGCAAAATCAGGTCCACAAAAAACATCTACCTGGAGTATCAAATATCCATCATGTATCTTGAAGTACCAGCAGAGGATGATCAGAAGGATTGCGATTATTACCAGAATCACAAAGCCAATGGCCCTGAAAAGAAGAAAAGGGGATGTCAATTCATACAATTATTCAAGTTTTGGGCACCCTCTGATTTTTTTTTTAATGCAATTTTTTAAATTAATTTCAATAACTACTAGCAAATTATTGCATATAAATCTTGATTAAAATATATTCTGGCATCTTGACACTGTTTAGGGAGTATACAATGTAGTCGCTTGAGCCTGTACTACCATTTCACTGTACGCTTATATCTCAGCTGTTTTGTCAATTCTATCTATTTACTTTAATTTTGTAATATTTAATATCATTCCATTTCATCAATCTCTGTCTTATTTTGGAAAGTAGGCCATCATTTTTTCCTCCTTTTTTTGGGGTTGATAACCTGTTCCAGACTTTGATTAACTGTTGTGTGAAAAAGTGTTTTGTTATATTTCCCTAATATCTAGTTTAAAGATTATTTCTCCTTGCTCTGGATTCTTCGGACAGAAGATGTAGTTTATCTTTTATTAATCGTAAGCATTTTTTTCAAAATCTTCCTTTGATTTTCTTTTCTTTTGAAAACAAAGTATTATTGAAAATGTAACCTCTTTAGTCCTGTTAAACATTTGGTGAATCTTGGTTCCGTACTGCCCAGGGTCAGTTTATGAACAATGGCCAAAGACTTTTAATGACAGAAAATTATTTAACTTGACAAGACTTTACCATAAACATTTAACTCGTCACATATCAAAATTTTTTGATTGAGAAAGAGAAGTCTTAGATCTCTAGCAGGTTAGAACATACCTTTTGGTTCCAGTCCCCATCCATAAATCCAGCAACATTCATTTTATTCTTTAGAACAATTAAAGAAACCTGATGTGTGGGGAATCACCAATGCTTCAGATTAAATTATGGTAAACCTACTTTTTTTTACTGCAGAGATCATTAAATAATAAACACATTGTGAAAATTATTGCGAAAAAAGTATTTATTAGATTAAAAGACTTCTGGTTTCCATATATGATTTTACAAGGAAAATTTCTCTTGGTATTTTCTTTTTAAGGCAGTAGCATTTTGTACTCAAGCTGCAACATTTCCATCATCTTGTTGTACTGTAATACTGACCTGTCTTTGATATTGCACTAAAAGCATTTTTTTAAATTGTTGGACCAAAATAAATGATCACCAAAAAGCCATGCTAAAAGTGGGTCTTCTTGACATATGATTAAGTCAGCTTTGCTTTATACGAGATTCTAGACCAGTCAAGATGTTGGATAAGAAGGGTCTCGACCCAAAACTCGCCTATTCCTCCTCTTCATAGATGCTGCCTCATCCGCTGATTTTCTCCTGCATTTTGTTCAACCTTCGATTTTCCAGCATCTGCAGTTTCTTCTTAAATACGACGTGATGCTGGGTAATGTGAGTGCAGCTCTAGGTCCCAAAGTTACATTTGTTCCACAGTAGCAAAAGGGCTTGTTTCCTGATTTGTTCTTCAGTCTCAATGTATTTCATGTTTGTAATTTCATGGAAAATATGTCAGAATGTAACATTTATAGCACAGAATCAGGTCATGTAGCTGAACAGATAAATGTTGGTACTCCACAGTTTCATTCTCTTGCTTTGTTTTATCTCGTTCCATCAACACTTGCTATTTCAGTCTTCCTTGTGCACGTAACTGACTTGTGCTTAAATATAACCATTTTAATAGGGAGACACTGTCAATACATGTTTTACCTTGTAGCAAAATATGGTCATATCAAGCTATAATTCAATAAAATCATGTAATAACACATTCATTCGGCAAAGCTACTAATTTTGCATGGTTAGCTCACAATGATAATTTATGGCAATAACATGTTGGTTCCAGTCCCCTTCCATAAATCCAGCAATATTACTTTTATTCTTTAGAACCATTGAAGAAACCTGATGTATGGGTATGATGTATAATGTAAACCTGAACCAATGCTTCAGATAACATTACTGTAAGCCTACTTTTTTTTACAGCAGAGATCTTTCAAATATCAACTCATTTTGTAATTTAAGATAATTGTCAGAATCAGACCTTGTCTGAGACGGTAGATGAATAAAATTAAACAGAAAAATAGGTAAACGGTGTTTAAATACAGTCAGTGATGAATATTAATGCATTAAGTTAGTTCACAAATAGTAAAGGTGATAAAATGATCAAAATACTTGGATTCTCAATCAAAGAATATTCAAACTTACTCTTTTAATTTTAGGTGAAATCCATCTTCCCTCGAACCAAAACCTCTGTACAGAATGTAATCAGTTCTGTGCATTTCTGGAGAGTCAGTCTAAAAAGCAAAAAAAGTACAACCATGAAAGTAGTTCTGGAATAAATTGAACAGGATACATTTTCTGTTCCTAAGATCAGCGATCATTAGTAAAGGCAATAAAAACTTAAATAGCTCTCAGAGAAAACACTTAATCATGTAATAAATATGAATAATCTCAATCACATAATTAAATGCTGAACAAATCTTGTATATTTAATGATTATTTGATTGAATTAAAACTAAATCAAAACAAATTATTTTGATTGCACCAATGAGTAACTTACCCTTGCTAGAAGCTGGTGCTGACGTCCGATAAGGTCTGAATTCCAGGCTGAGTAGTGATGGTATTGCAATGCTGTTCCTTGTATTCTAACCCTAAACCATGACTTCTCATGACTGTCATGAGATAAAGGCCTGAAGAGCAAGATTTTTGTTTTGCTCTTATTCAGATGAATATTGACAGCAAACCAGCATGAAGAAAATGACAACTGTCTGAATTTTCAAGCTTAATCTGCCTATTTCACGGTCACAAGGCAGAAATTCAGTTCTAAAACCAAAACAGCGCCTCACTGTGGCACTTTCTAACATATTACCTCTTCCAGTGCTTGCTCTGTACGAGGCACTCGTCCATTCAGTTTGAAAGCTTTGTGCAAACATTTGTTTTCACTATTCCTGACCATGGGCTTTACTTTCTCCTTCCTTGTCTCCTCCACATTCCAGCTCCCTTGGACAGTAAGAATCCAGAATTCACACAGAAAATTACACACGCAAATCAAAATGCAAAACAAGACTTTTGTGACACTAACCCCAAGTATAATACTTGGCACAATACCAAAAAGTTTCAGCACCTATGGATGGATGAATTATCTCGATGATGAAAATGAATTAAAGGGATTGTGCTGTCAGGAATGAGAGTCAGAGCTGGTACATGTTTAGAAACAAAGAACAGCAGAGGCTGATTTATACCAAAGAAAGACACAATGTGCTGGAGTAACTCAGTGGGTCAGGTAGCATGTGTAGGAAGGAACTGCAGATGCTGGTTTACATCGCAGATAGACACAAAATGCGGGAGTAACTCAGGGGGTCGGGCAACATCTCAGGAGAAGAGAAATAGGTGATGTTTGGGTCGACACCCTTCTTTAGACTCCCTGGAGGAAAGGGATAGGTGACATTTCAGGTCTGTCTTTGTTGTGTTGTGGCTGTCCATGCACCGATCTTCCCATGTTAAAAGATGTCCCGCACAGGCTTCCACCTGGAGGGACAGATCATCCGCACATCTTTGTGAGAGATCTGTGGAGACCCACGAGAAGGACAGTGATAATGTCATCTCCCAACCATGAACCCATTGAGTTTCTTGGGGTTTTTAACAGTTCGGTCTCTGTTAATGCCGAAAGGCACTCACCTGACAAAGAGTTGTGGATATAAGTCATAGTGAGGTGCAGCTCGCGGTTAACCTCTGATCTTACCAACAACCATTTACTCTTTTCTGATGCCAAACTTGACTTATGCATCAATGCGATTGGATTTTGTTTTATAACAATCCTGCAGACCTCTTTATGTTTTCAACCTCCAAGTTCACTTTATTGCTGAACATTGCTTTTGATTTTTATTGTGATGTGTTTCACTGATTGTTATATTTGCTTTAATATCCAGGATACAATTTAATCTTCAAAAACATACCATGAAACACATTTCTAAGTTCTGCAAATATTGATTTGTCCATTGAATAAATTTATGGGAGAGACAAGGTCTTACCAGATTTGATTTGTGTAATCTTTCATCGTATCTTTGATCTCCAAAGGTGTTCCTTCTTCACTGTGATGGAGTGATGCCATGAAGGAATGAACTGTACTAATAGGTATTAGTCACTGAGATGATAAATATATTAATAAGTATACCAAACATGACTGCTGTCCCAGAAACTGATGTTACGTGGTGTACTTATTAATATATTTATCATCTCAATGTCTAATACCTATTAGTACATCCGTTCCTTCATGGAATACATAGCTAATACAAATACATACTGAAAAATGTATGTAATGGCTGCAGTGAACGAACAGCCATTGCTGGAGTCCGAGGACTGAAGTATCTATAAATCAAACTCGGCTTTTAGAAAACATTAGATTTTTCATTTCTACACATGCTGCCTGATCTGCAGGGTATGTCCAGCATATTTACAGTATATGTCAGAAATTAGGTAACTGGTTTAATTTTAGTTTTAGCTTTAGAGATACAGTGCAGAAACAGGCCCTTCGGCCCACTGAGCCTGTGCCAACCTGCGATCCCCACATATTAACACCATCCTACACAAGCTAGGGACAATTTACATTTATAGAAAGCCAATTAACCTACAAACCTGTAAGACTTTGGAATGTGGGAGGAAACCGAAGATCTCAGAGAAATCCCATGCAGGTCATGGGGACAACATACATTGTACAGACAGCGCCCGCAGTCAGAATTGAAGCCGGGTGTCTGGCGCAGAAATGTTACAAGACAGCAACTCTACCGCTGTGCCACCATGTCACCGTATTACTCCACATTTCCATTACTCTGTTTTGTCTCCCGTGTCGCCACTCATCTTTACACCTCTGTCAGGCAGATCACTTCATGTCTTCTCCACCCTTTCCCAGACAGCACTAACACCATCTGTGTCATAGGACATCCCTTTCTCCACTTGAGCCTAAGGTAGACACAAAATGCTGGAGTAACTCAGCGTGACAGGCAGCATCTATGGAAAGAGGGAATGGGTGACGTTTCAGGTCGAGACACTTCTTCAGACGGGTGACGAGAGTTGCACGAGCATAGTTATTCCCATTGTTCTCTTCACCCTCCCGCCCTCTCTGTCATGTAGAAAACTATGAGAAATACTAGATATTTTGAGAGATAGAAGCTATGTTTCTCTCTACGCAATTGGTGCCTGACTTGCTGAGCACTTCCAGTATTTCCTGTTTTTATTTCAGATTTCCAGCATCAGCAGTTTAGTACTTTCAGCTTTTAACAGTTCCTTTGCAAGTTTTCTTGATGGAATAAACTGATACTTTATTGGTTTTCCATAAATTGGCATCCGGTCATCGACCTTGAAACTGCAAATCAGGTCTACAAAAAAAAAATCTACAAGGAGTATCAAGTATCTATCATGTTTCTTGAAGTACCAGCAGAGTGGATGATCATAAGGATTGTGATTATTACCAGAATCGCAAAGCCAACAGCCCTGAAAAGAAAAGGGGATGTCAATTCATACATCATTCGTCTAACTTTTATCCTAATTTTTTAAATGCAATTTTTAAATCATTTCAATAATTACTAGCAAATTATGGCACACAAATCTTGATGATATATCTGATCATATTCTGGCATCTTGACTGTTTAGGGATTAGAAAATGTAGTCGCTTGAGCCAGATACGCTTATATCTCAGCTGTCACTGTACGCTTATATTGCCTTAATTCTATCTACTTACATTAGTTTTGTAACATTGCATATCATTACCTTTCATAAATCTCATTCTTATTTAGGAAAGTTGGCTGTCATATTTTTCCTTCATTTGTTTGGGTTGATAACCAATTCCAGATTTTGATTAACAGTTGTGTGAAAAAGTGTTTTGTTATGTTTCCCTAATATCTAATTTAAAGATTATTTCTCCTTGCTCTGGTTTCTTCGGACAGAAGATATAGTTTATCCTTTATTTATCATAAGTATTTTTTCCAAAATCTTCCTTTGATTTTTCTTTTCCTTTCAAAACATAGTATTATTTATGGTTTCAATGTTTTTATTGGAAGCATTTGTACAAAAATCGCCAATTTTGCAGCTTTTGTGAACAGCTTCAATTATAACACTTTCCAAAAAGGACATTAAATTAAAAAGAGAGAGAAAGTAGAAGAGAGAGAAAAAAGAAAAAAAGGAAGAGGGGAGATATACCAGTCGACCCACTCATACGCCGGCTCACCGCCCTACGAGTAATTTCAAATTGGTGTTCAAATATTATGTTGTTCGAGAAAATCAATAAAAGGTGACGATTCAGTTTATCATTCAAGATAAATCTAGTTTTCTCTAGGTGTAATGTGTCCTTCATTTCTGTAATCCACATCTTCACTGGAGGAACTTCAACATTTTTTCAGAATTATTTTGAGTTTTTTTTTTGCTGATATTAGTCCATAGCCGACAAAGTGTCGCTGAAAAACAATCAATTTACTACATGCCTCTGATATTCCCAGTATTATCAGTTTTGAGTCTGGCTCTAATGGGATTTACAGTATATTAGAGAGGACGCTGAATTACTTCCGTCCATAAACTTACTATGTTGTTCCAAGTGTCTTCTTGGAACTGACACTTATCGCAAAGAGGGAAACACTGGAAAATGTTAGGAAATGTTGTTCAGTTTGTTTTTTGAGTAGTATAACCTGTGCAGCATTTTGAACTTTATCAGGCAATGTTTGGAATTTAAGGAGCAAGTATGGATATATTGTAAGCTTTCGTCCCATATATTTTTTGAAATCTGTTGACCCATCTCATCTTCCCATGCATACCTGTAAACCTCAGATGATGGTGTTGATGATTTGATAACAATGTAAATGTAGGATATTGACTTCTTGTATCTACATGTCTATTCAAACATTCATCGTGTTTATCTGGACTTGCAGTATTGTAGTCTTTGCATGTATGTTTTCACATAGTCCCTATGCTGAAGATATCTGAAAAATTGATTAGTATTCAAAATCGTATTTCTCCCGCAACTCTTGGAAGAGGAAAAAGTCCCCTTCCAATATAAGTCTCCCACAGTGTTGATTCCTTTGTTCTTCCATTGGGTGAAAACACCATCTAAAGTAGAGGGTTTAAAAGAGGGTTGTTTGCAATAGGAAGAAGTCATGTCTCACAATTTGAGAGACTGAACTTCAACTGTTTCCAGATGCGAATAGTACCATGTATTGTTGGGTTATGATCGTACATTGACTTATTTAGGGGTAATGGAACAGGACAATCGAGCCTATGGAGAAAAGGCAAGCAATCTTCTCTTTCCATTTTTTAGCCAATTGACCTGTTGGTGTGAATCATCCAACTAGAAGATTATGATTTTAATATTTGTTGCTCAGTAGTAAGAGAGGAAATTGGGTAAGTCTAGTCCCCCATTCTCTTTGAATTTGCACAGGTGTTCGTTTACGTATTCGGTGGCTATTGTAGTCCAAATGAAAGTTAGTAACGATGGAATCCATTTTTTTAAAGAAAGATTTGGGAAGATATATCAGTACTGTCCTGAAATAAATATAAAAGCTGCTGGAGAAAGGTCATCTTTAAGGCATTCAATCTGCCAAGGAGGGAATTAGGCAGTGTTTTCCAAAACTAAATATAAGTATAAAGTTTTGTGATAATGCAGGAAAATTTGTTTTGAACAGGAGGGAATATTTACTAGTAACATAAACTCCGAGATATCTGAATTTCTCAGTTACAATTCTAAAAGGGAACTGTTGGTGCCAGGTGATGTCTTGTGCGTTTATTGGCGTAATTTTACTTTTATTCCAATTAATTCTGCAGCCAGAGAAGGTGCCGAATTGGTCTATAATGGATAGTAAATTTGGGATACTAGTTCGTGGGTCAGTATTGTATAATAGTACATATAGGCCTGAAGGGAAATTTTGTTCATAGTATGTCTAGTATTGTATCATAGTACATATAGGCCTGGGTGGGACCTGAAACTCTCAGCAAGTGATTCTATGGCTAATGCAAATAGCATCAGGGAGAGAGTGCATCCTTGTCTATTGCCTCTGAATTGGTAAAATTTAGATGAAAGTGTTTGATTGGTTAGTATTCTGGTGCTCGGGTTCGTATATTGAAGCTTCAACCATGAGATTAATTTTTCACCTAATTGGGAATTTTCCAGCATTGTGAATAGATAAGACCATTCAACTTGGTCAAAAGCCTTTTCCGCGTCCAATGCGATGATTGTGAGGGCTTCATTCGGTATTCTATGTGAATAAATTATATTAAACAGGTGTTTCAGATTAAAGAATGAGTGTCGTTTGGGCATGAACAAGGTTTGACCTGAGTGTACAAGTTTGAAAATGACTAGGCTGAGTCTACGAGCCAGAATCTTGGCTAGGATCTTCTGATTGGTATTTAAAAGGGTAATTGCTCGATAAGATCCTGGCTCTTCAACATGCTTATCTTTTTTAGGAATTTATGTGATAATTGATTCTGCGAGCGTCTGCGGTAAAGTCTGCTTCTTGAACGCCTGGGCACACAGGCATTGTAGACGTGGGGAAATTATATCGTAAATTTTTTTGTAAAATTCATTATTGAGTCCATCTGGGCCAGGAGTTTTTCCACTTTTCAGTGATTTAATAGTCTCTGAAATGTCCTTTACTGTTAGCTCTGAACCCGATTCCTTACGTTCAGTCTCACTGAGGGATGGAAGATTGCACTTGTCCAGAAAAGTCTGCATCATCACTGAATCGGCTGTTGTTTGAGATTAGAAAGTTTGGTAAAATTGTTGAAATCTTTTGTTGATATCTTTGAGCAGTTAAGATAAGATGATAAGATGCATTTATTTGTCCCATGTGCCAATTGGCACAGCAAAATTAAATCACCATACAGCCATACATTAAAAATAAAGACCACAACATGGAGTAGATAGGATTCAACATAAAACATCGCCCCACAGCAGGATCAAAATTTCCCACTGTGAGGGAAGGCACCAAAGTCAGTCTCTTCCCCTGATGTTCCGTACTGTTCACCGATGGTCGGGGCCTCCCCGAGCCCCCTGCAGTCGCCGCTATGGGCGGCCTGATGTTCAGGCCCACTCCCCGGGGTGATGCAAGTCCGACATCGGGGTTTGGAGGATGCCCTCAGCGGCCTGGACCCCGATTCGGCCCCCTTCTACGGAGTCGCGGCTCCCAAATTCACTGGCCCCAGGAATCCACGATGACTGTCAACGCCGCCTGCTTTGGGAGCTCTCTAGACCAGAGCTCCACGATGTTGGAGCAGCGGCCCAATGCTCCGGAGCTCCAACGGCGACCCAGGAAGGCATCGCCCGCTCCGCGGTGACTCCAGCGCCGCCGCCAGCTGTTGCAGTTCTGGTCCAGTTCCCAGTCCCCGGCAGAACGGCCGCTCCGATCCAGGAAGTAGGCCGCGAGGTGGGGGGCGAGGACACGACTCGGAGAAATAGTCGCGTCCCCGCCAGGAAGCAACTGGGAGTTTAATTTCCCCTTACCCAGCCCCCCTCCCCCACATAGAAAAGTTATAGAATCCCCCAAAACAGACTTTTAACGGACTAAAAAAAAGATGGGAAAAACAAACAGGCTGCAGGCAGAGGCTGCTGGCAGTTCCAGCGCCCCCTAGCACAGTTCTCCTTTTTCCGATCTGATTTCAATGTATCCCTCAGTTTCCCCGGGCTGGTCTGGGTCTCTCTGACCATTGTCTAGTTCACCTTATTCTGACCTACAGGCAGAAACTAAAATCTGCTAATCCTGTGGTCAGAACAATGAAAAGGTGGACAAGGGAGGGCATTGGGAACCTACAATCCTGCTTTGACTGTACGGATTGGAATTTGTTTAGGGAAGCCAACTACAAGCCTCGATGAATATACGGACACTGTATCATCATATGTCAGCATTGTAAGGACAGTTGCATTTCCACCCGCTGCGTCGGAGCCTCATCCAGCGGGTCCCGTCCGCTGCTGCCCCCCCCCCCATCTCTTCATCCTGATCTTCAATCCACCTCGCATTGATTCTCCTGCCACCTCCACATCCATCTACACTCATCCCCCAATTCATCCTCTACTGAGACCCTTCCTATCCATCCTGCACTGCTCCCCGCCATTCATCCTGTACTGAACCACCATTCATCCTGCAAAGCTCCCTGATCCACACTGTACTGACCCACCCCCATTCATCCTGTACTGATCCCCACATTCATCCTGTACTGACGTCCCCCCATCCATCCTGTGTACTGATCCCCTCCATCCATCCTGCACTGATATCCCCCTCATCCATGCCTGTATTCCCCCACTGACATCTCCCACGAAACTCTCCCCTCACAATTTTACCGACTCCCAACCAACACAACACTAATTCCCTGCCTCAATCCATTCATTCTGCACCCGATTGCTTCTCAAACCCCCCCCACCCCCCGCCCCCGCCATCTATCCATCCCGCACTGATTCACCCAGCCCCCCCCCCCCCGCCCTCGAAAGAAATAATAGAATAAGGGAAGTGAGGGGTGGAGGGTTTAGAGGAGAGTTCAGTCTACATTCGCTGAATCCATTCCTGTGAAAAGTTAGAGATGGTGAATGGATCTGGAAGCGGACCAATACATCTGTAAATAAAACTGGGCAGACATCTTTTAATTTGCACAATTGACTTGATTGTATTAATTGTAATATAAATGTTTAAATCCTTGCATTGAAGGAAGAATATTTTACAGCCCATCTGCGGTCCTTAACCCCAACCCTAACCCTAACCACTTTACCACTAATAACTAGATATGGCAACATGGCTGTCCAGGCCACACAAAATAGTCCAAGGGCCGTTTTGAACAATTTCCCCACCCAAAGGGGATTTGCCACACTAAAGGGTTGTACAAGGTAATGTCAGCATTCAAGAGGGATAAAAATTCTGAAGGACATCCTGGTCAGTACAAGTCTACACACAGACCCAACTGTGGGCAGAGACGGTGTGGAGCCTGCACCCACTTAGTAATAGCCAAAAATATAGAGAACAGGGTAACAGGGAAGAGAGGCAAGATAGCACAGAGGATAAACCTGTGAGCAAAAGAATGTGGTGTATGCAATTAGATGTAAAGAGTGTAACCTACTGTACATAGGCGAAACAGGTAACAGCATCAGAGTCAGACTGACAGGACACCTCAGCAACATCAGAAGGGGGAACCAATCCATACCCATTAGCAGACACTTCCAGCAACATGGGATCCAGTCCCTAGAGATCATGGGCCTGGAAACAAACATCAAATTGGACAACAGGGAGACGGAAAAGGAGCAGAGAGGCGTATGGATAGAAGCTCTACAGACAAAAGAGCCCAATGGCCTAAATCTAGTCATAAACTCAAACCTAGGGTGGATCCAGACTGACTCCCGCAAATCGATGGAAGGGCAAGTGTAAGGCAAATAGATTTGGACAAGAGTGATGAACACCGTGGGGCCAAATACCAAGTGACAGTACATAGTGAAAAGAATCCCCAGGGGAGATCAACAAGCACCAGAGGGCATGTTTGTCGCCACTGTCCGATAAATCACAACCTAACCAGTCATCACCCGCAGGGCAGCATACGTCAGTGTATGACAGGGCGCACGACTGATAGACACCCAGGTCTCCCCTGGATTTTGAACAATCCAAAATCCAGAGGTGACAGGGAGGAGTCACCGTGCGTCACTACATGCGTCACCACGCATCAGGCCGCGTCACGACCGACCCACGACTTGACAACCTTTTTCAGGCTGTTGCTGCAAAAATGTCACCCAAGTGGACAGGCTCTCATGCTGCGAAACATGAGGGAAAGGCTTTCGAAGGCGGATTCGGCGGCAAACTTTTCCTGGCCAGGTTCTCGATCACCTCGGGCTCGTGTCCACAGTGCTCGAAGAAACTGTCCTAGCCTGAGCAGGCTCGGGAGAACCGGCAGCTGAGGTCAGAGTGTGAGCGCCATAATCTGCCTTCACCAACCTGCCGCTTGAGTGGCTCCTTGGGGCGAGCTGCTGCTGCTTCTCTTGCGCAGCTGGCGTGGTAACTTGTGCAGCCTTGGATGCTGTGGCATGGCGATGGTCCTTCTGGAGTGCTGCTGGAGTGGTTACTTGTGCACCCCTTGGGTGCTGCTGGCGAGACTGCTTGTTTCTCCCTGGGCTGCTGCTCGTGGTTACTGTGAACCCTGGAGTGCGGCTGGTTTGAAAGTTACTTGTGCACCCTTGGGTGCTGCTGGTGTAGTTACTTGTGCACTCTGTGGTGTTGCTGGCGAGGCTGCTGTTTCCCCCTGTAATGCTGCTCGTGGTTACTTGTGAACCCAGGAGTCTGCAGGTGGAGTCGTTACTTGTGCACCCTGGGGTGCTGCAGCGCACTTACCCTCTGCTAATTCTCCCCCTTCTGACATTGCTGCTCCCATTGCCAGCCCTTGCTGCTTGTCATCCCGGCCGCTAGAGCTGGGCAGCAGCCAACGGACCAGGCTGCCACAGCTCTTGAAAACTGCGGGTGCTGCTGGTGGCTGCCGCTCCTAGCACAAACTCACACTTCTGCTGGTACATGATGAGCGAATCTGGTTTGAGCTGCCTCTTGGAGCTGGAGCAACGCACAATTGTCAGGCGGGAGCCCCAGCTACCTGCTCTGCTGGGGGCTGCCGGAGGCCAGGTAAGTCTTCATGCTGCTGCTGGCCCTGCTGGCCGCTGCCTTCCTCGGGGCAGAGCTGCCCAAACCATTGGGCTCCACTTTGCACCCCCTCGCCGTCTGCTCTTGCAGTTTCTTGGCCTTGTCGGCAGGCCAATCTCTCCACTGCGCTCTGCCGACACCCGCCTGTCCCCCTCCATTTTGACTGCGGAGGTAGCCGGGGCCCTTGTATATGAGCCTGAGCGGCAGAGAGATGCTCGCCTCAGGCGGCATGCTTGCAGTGGGCTCGATCTCGCTCGGCATCTTACTTTCATCCAGCCAACAAGGACAAACACGTTTTCACATCCGCAAAGAAGGAAAGACCAGGGACTTCCATAAGCAATGACAGGCTGTCTGCACTCACCTTAATGCACATTCACTATGGCTTTGTCCATGACTTGGACAAAGTGGTGAGTAGGGTTTGCACAGTTGTATTCTCAAAACGGAACTATTTCAAGTTGAGATTGATGTGATGTAAAGTTGTTAGGTCAGGAAGACTATTAAAGGTGCACTGCACACCACTAATTACAGTCTAACAGTAACAGGCAATCAAATTAACACACAAAACATTTTCTAAAAAAAAGGTTTTCTTTACTGCAAAAACTTACAGTATTTTAGTTGCAGTTTTTTTGCATGCTCCTTTATAACATTTTACATAACTTTTTACAACAGTACAACTTGATTATTAAAACAAGGAAACAATTTCTAATTTTAAAAAAAAGATACAACAATGATCCCATCATCCCATTCCACCCAGACATTACTCTTGACTCAACCAAAATTATTAGGTCTGCAATATTGGTCATACATTTGGTGCAAAAAGCTCCAAAATAAGGCACAGAATGCACCAGAGAGCATCTAAAACCCCAGAGTTTCAGGGCCCATAAGCGGGCCCTGGAACCTGGACGTGAGGGCTTCCCTCTTGTGATGTGCGCTGCATGCACAATATTTCACATGAAATTTTTTGGAATCCTGTCATGCCACCCCCCTTTTTGAAAAGCTTCGTATGGGCCTGATTGTGAGTAAAAAATTCCCCCAGCCCAGTGCGGCTCCCCACGAGCAACAGGAAGAGTTCAACACTTTTAAGCAGCAGATGTCCAGTCTCCTACTCTGGCTTACTTGATCCTAAACTACCGGTTACACTGACTTGTGATGCCTCACAACATGGACTAAGACACAACAGTGACACCATAGGAGTGGTGTCGAAGATTCAAGAAGAAGGAATAATAAAAAGAAAAGATGGATTTCTTTAAAAGTGAAGGGAATCTGTTGGGATGCTTGAAAGGAGTGGGTTAGTCAATTACATTACAAGTATGGAAATATCTAGTCTGGATGAAGCTCATTTTATACCAATATCTGAAGTGTTTACACAGGAGACCATGCCTGTTGGTCATCAAAATATACCCAGACTGAGGACTTGAGACAACGGCCTTACTTGAAGGATGACAAAATATCTAAAATAATTTCTGATATTGACCTACTATTGGATTGAATACTTTGAAGGCATTGGAACCTATAAAGATTGTGAGGAGCCAAGGTGATGTACCGTTTGCTGTGAAAAATGGAATCAGAAGAACTACCCTGCCGCTGCTGTTAATCAAATAGCTACTGGTAAATTAGGAAAACTATTGATCAAGCAATACAATCATGACTTCAATTAAAATACCAGTAGGGAATCTGATAGAAATGTCCAGGGAAGAGTTAAATTTCTTGGATATTATGAACTACCTCAGTAAAAATTATAGCTGGACACTATTGTCTGGAACTTACCTTTTCAAACAAGAAAATGTTAGTCTACATCGTCGTTGTGTGGCATCATTGTCGTATGGCAGAGCAATGCACCCAGAGTTTGAAATGCACGTTTGACAAGAAAATGAAATTTCATGATAGCAATACCTGACTTACCTCTGCAATAAGGGAGGATTCACACATTTCCAAGTGGATCAGCAACAGCCGTATTGTAATCTAATCCATTCTACCAGATGATAGAGCAAAAGATACCAGATTTGAGTGGATTTGGACAAAGACAACGTGCCAATGGAAAGAGCTTGGGAGCTACTAATGTTTCACAAGGAAATATATTAACACAAAGAGAATCCTGGGATGAAGCATCTAGAGGACAGACAGCAAACCACTTCTTAAGCTATAAGAGATGGATCAATGGACCAGAGTTTTCTCTGTAAGCCAGACAGAGAATGCAAAAAAATTGAGCTGGGAATTTGAAATCTCTGCTAATGATCTGGAAATTAAACAAAAACCTAACAATGAACATTATTGCTAAAAATCCTATTATTCTCTTGAAGGACTTTTGCACTTCAACATTCTTCTTACAAGAACATCCATGAGTTGATCGGACATGGAAAAAGAAGTTTCATGCTATTAAAACTTTGGGCTTTTGTGTTTTTTGGACTATATACTGGGTATCATGACTGATGTTAAGGGTTTGGAGTGCATGGTAACGACTTCAAAAATAAAAACAATGTTTTTAATAAGATCAATAACCGAGTTATGCTGCTCAATCTAGAAGGCGAAGCAGAAGAGGCAGAATCACTGAAGAAGTCTGAATGCGGATACATAACACATGCTATTTTTGTTTCTCATATAGGTTAAGCTTTCATTGCTACCTTTTTGATGTTTATTAGTAATTGCCTCGTTATAATACTCAGAATAATTAGGGGCAATTACCGTATGTAGTGGCCATTTGGCTTAATTTGGTATTGTTATAAATTATGGCATTTGCCTTTAAATTTTGTCTGCCTGAGCCTGTGGGTGGGATTTATTATGTATCGGAGGCGTGTTTTCTGCTGGGATTCTTGGGCAGCAGCTTGTAGTTTTTTAGTTAGTTTGGAAGAAGCATGGTGGGATGGCAATGCTTTCACCCATGGGTCAGCAGCTTCCAACATGCAGGAGCTATCTAACATTGGTCAAGCTACATGCTGAAGTTTTATTGCCTGTAAGATTAAAAATGTACTGAAAAAAAAAAAATCAAGAAGTCTGGATAATACTCTTACTGTTTTATTTCGACAAATAAGAAACAATTTAATCAAGAGGACTGTGTGTGGAAGATTTATCTTTCTACGCTTTGAATGTCCCTCGTGGAGAGCTCCGCATGCGTAATACACTATCGTATTACGCATGGGAGCTCTCGCCTTAACCATGTGTCTTCTCCTAGTGGCTGGAGGGAGCAATTCCTTGAACAATATAATAATCTGCCCACTACACTAGTTCCTGCCTAATAATCTGTAAAATGGGTACCTTAACCCAATGTATACTTCCACAAGGTCCCCGAAGACCTATTCATAATTCTCTTAAAATTATGGAGCTGGTGATCATTGTAATCAAAATGCTCTCCCACTTGAAACACCAAGGCAAAGCTCATAAAAGGAAAGTCAAACTGGAGCGGATCTGCACAGTAAATGATATAGATTTCCCTGAAAGTGGAGTCACGGGGTTAATAGGGTGATAAAAAGGCTTTAGGTTATGATGGGAATTGATAGGGTGAATTCACCATCTTTTATTCAGAGTTGGGGAACATGAACGAAGGACATACATATTAGATGAGAGGGGAAAGATTTAATACAACATTATGGGCACCATTATTCCTTGAGTATGGAGGATGTATGGAAACGAAGTTGGCCAGAAAAGATAGTTTGAGGGAGATACAATAACAGACATTTACAAATAACCCACTTGGACAGGTACATGGATAATAAGGTCTCAGCGGATATGGCAATCATGTGGACTAATGGGACCAACAGATAAGGTCGGCATGAGACGAGTAGTCCGATGGACATTATTCCGTGCTTTATGTCAGTCCCCTGAATCACTCCTAGATTCAAAAGCGGGTGGGAGGAAACCACGGTGAAGTGACGAACAACGTTTTCCAATGGAGAGTGGGTGATAGGGGGAACCAGTGTGAAGCTGCTATCTCCACAGAGTCCAGTCCCCAATTGCATACGCAACCCGCAGACTGATGCCTGTGTGGGTGATGCCACAGCTCACGTCTTTATATGTAATCATACAATTACATTGAAACATTTATATATTTTAAAGATTGTGTACAACAATGTTTGGCACCCTATTTCATAGATTTCTGGTTTGGGAGGTCTTGTTGTAGATGTTTGATGTCCCTAAATTGACTCATGATGCCGCTTAAAGTTGGTGACGAGGAAGCTGCTGATAAAGTCCAGGATATAACTACTGTGCCCAGGCTGAGCATCCTGCCCCTCATTATGTTTTTTCAAATCAGTTGTGACCAAATCCAGGATAACATGGAGCTGAAATTATGCAGCTATGCCCTATTAGCAGAATCTCTTCTGCATGGACCAGAGGTAATGCAAAAGTTCCCTCGGCCTGAGCTGAAATAAAATAGTCAAAAACTAAGAAATCAAATCTGGTAAAACGAGAATGCTGCTTATTTCCAAACATTTGCCCATCAAAAATTCTTGTTTGCTCGCCAGGCTTTATCTTGCCTCTCATCTCTCCCAGCTTTCTCCTACCCCCAGCAGTTTGACGAAGGCGTTCTGATCCAAAATGTCACCTATCCATGTTCACAAGAGATGCCTGCCCTGTCAGCTGCGTTTATTACTCCAGCATTTTTGACACTTTAGCTTAAAAACTCGTTTGTTCTTATAAGGGAAGCGCCTCCTAGTGTGTCGTGCTTTATTTCTATTAACATTCCTTCTTTAATAACATTATATCCGGAATGTATTTTTGTGTGAAAATGCCAGTGGCAGAAGTGCATTTGAAAATAGTCGCAAATCTAGGTATAAATAGCACTATCAAGAAGGAATATAAGAACAAAATAAAGAATTATTATGGTTTGGGAACACCAGAGGCAGAAACATGTTCCCGATGTTAGAGGTAGTCCAGAACCAGGGGCTACAGTTTTAAGAATAAGTGGTAAGCATTTAGAACAGAGACGAGGAAAATATTTTTTCACACTGAGTTGTGAGTCGTGGAATTCTCTGCTCAAGTGCGGTGGATGCCAGTTCCATGGAAGTGGACAAGTGTATTTGTTGGTCCTCCTACTCGCTGTTCCACCGCTCCCTTGCAGCTGCAGTCACGTTCGGCGCATTCCTGCTCGCTTACAATCTCTTGTGAGCGGCACAAGGACTCCAGCACCCCTAGACCATCAAGGTTCACATGCACTGCTCATACAGCTGTCTGCTTATCGGCAATCTGTTTCTTGCTGCTGCAAGCCACCAGCTGGGTATTTTCCATGCCTTTGGTCCAGTGAACTCTCCTCTCCAGTTCCTGGACTTCTGGGCAAGCAGTGACCCCTCATCATGATTTCGCAGGTGGGTGAAGCCCAGGACTGCTCACATGCCCACAGATCAGAGTTCCCTGGCTGGGGAAGTGGAGTGACGGAACGTATCAGAAGGAGAGTGGGTGATTGGGAGACCAAATGATGCTGGATATATCCACAGAGCCCAGCACAATTTGCTGTAACACATCACGCAGTCTGATGACCTGTTGTTATGGTTGTCACACTCTCATCTCTCTGTTTCCGTTATTCCGATCCCCACACATCCGCAAGGTGAACAGGACCCAAGGGATCATCCGACATGGAAGAATCCAGTCCTGAATCATCTTCGGTCCAGTGGGAGACGCCATTTCCTCAGGTACGCAAAGCTCCCTCACACGTTTTTCGCCAGACCCTGCAGCCAGCTTTTGCGGAGGATGGTAGTTTGCAAATGGACAACAACCCTCCTTGAATTGAGGATGTTGAGGGAATGCACTCTGGAAAATGCTGCCTGAACCGCTGATTTTTACTGCAAGCACTTTCTGTTTCTTGTAAAACAGCATCTGCAGTTCAATGTTGACTTCCACATGGATTTAGTTCAGTGATGCAGCACAGAAACAGGCCCTTGGGCTTGACATTCTGATGCGCATCCAGCGATCAGCCCCTACACAATCATTATCCAAAACACTAGGGACAATTTACCAATTTTTACTGATGCCAATTAACCAAGAACGTTGTATGTATTATCGAAAAGTTGAGGAAACCGGAGCATGCAGGGAAAACCCATGGGTCAACTGGGATAACATGGAAACATAGAAAATAGGTGCAGGTCCGGAGGCCATTTCTGCCCTTCAAGCCAGCCACCGCCATTCGGTGTGATCCATGGCTGATCAATCCCCAATCAAAACCCGTGCCTAGCCTCCTTCCCCATAATAACGCACCAACTGCACTCAGAACAGCATCCACAGTCAGGATCGAAGCCAGGTCTTCTGACGCTGTAATGCAGCAACTCTACCGCAGCACAATGTGCCTGCCCCTGAAAGAGTGAGGGGGTTTAATTGGTGAGTTGGGTGGATTGAAAGTTTCAGCAAAGGGCTTATAAATAACTTGAGTTTGGGAGTGTGGGTGGGTTTTTCCTGAGGATCAGTTGAGGGTCAGACCTGGGCGGAGCAGCAGGTTTGAGGTATTAAACACATCAACCATAGTAAGAACGGTGGCAAAGAGTGAAAACATGTGATCAGTGGATTATCATTGGTACTTTGTAAAACATTGCCACATGAGGGCTGAGGAAAGCTATCAGTGGATATTTTTAAGGCACAGATAGACATGATCTTGTTAGAATGGTGTCAAGCTTTCTGGGACAAGGCAGGTCAATTAGATAAGGTGGCGAGATCAGCCATATTTAAATGGCAGAATAGAACTTGATTGGCTAATTCTACGCCTATTTCGTGTAACTTTATTGTCACAGTTTGGTTGACTGACAGAAGCAAAGAGTGTAAATTAAGGATGTATTTTCTGGTTGGCTGCCTGTGATAGTTGGTGGTCCACAGGGGCCCGTGTTTGAGTCCACTACTGTCCCATGTTGTATGTTAAAAGATCATTTGATAGATGATGATAGGTGGAGGGGTTGGGTAATATTGAGAAAACAGAGATTCGCAGAAGACTTAGATAAGATTGGCATATTGGGAAAGAATTGGCAGATGGAATGCAGCGCAGCAAAGTGGTAACAGTCATTGCACTTGGTTAGAAGTGAAAAAAACGTTGTAGACTGGTTTTCTAATTTAGAGGATTAATAAATCGAATTGGGTGTTGGAATGCTGGTGCAGGATTCCCAACAGATACCCTGCAGTTTAAATCGCTATAGAGAAGGTAAATGCATGTTAGCATTCTTTTTGAGAGGACTAGTATTTGATTTGATTTGATTTAATTTATTGTCATTGTCTTCAATTAAGAGACAACAACATTTTCTTTCCCTTAGTCATACAAAACATAAATTTAAAAAAAAAAACACAAAACACCAGCAGTCCACAAAACAAGATAAACCCCCACTGCAGCACCAAAGTTCCCCACTGTGAGGGAAGGAACCAAAGTCCAGTCAACCTCCTCATATGTTCCTCCCCAAGTTCACGATCCGTGGTCGGCCTCACCGATCACCCCGAGTAGTCGCACAAACGGGTCGCCGATGTTCAGCCCTCACGGGACCTAATGGAAACCACGACGTCGAACGGAGAATATCCTCCAGCTGCCTGGATCTCTGAATCGCACCTTCCACCGGAGTCCGCGGCTCCCGATGTCCCACAGTCCACACTGGCGGAGATTCGCGCTCGCAAACCCCCGGCAAACGGCCGCCAGGACTCCGTGAAGTTAAAGTCAAGCGCCCCCCGCATTGGGAGGTCTGCTCCCATAGCTGTGGGGTGGGGGGCAAGAACGCGACTACGGAATAATAGCCGCATCCACAGCCAGGAAGCGACTGAAGGACGTTTCGCCCCCCTTACCATACCCGCTTCCCCCACATAAAATCTGAAAAAAATAAATATAAACAAAAAAAGAGACTACCGCCTGTGGACGGACAGGCAGCCAGTATATAAAACAAATTAATATAACTTTTATAAGGAGCTGGTTAGAACCAAGCGGAATATTTGCAAGCATCTTTTGCCCATATCTGAGAAGGAAAGTGCCTGCATGGAGACGGTCCAAAGTTTTATATCATAGATACCCGTGGATGTTTAGGGATGAGGAGTGATTGACCAGCACTGGCCTGTAAGTAACACTGGAGATTAAAACTACTAAGGGGGATCTGCATCCAACCAAAGGCCCAGAACAGGGTAACAAGTGGGAAGATGTGTCCAGTACGTGGAGTCCTAAGAATAAGTGCACATCCTGTAGATAAAAGGATGTAATTCCTAGCAGTGGAATTGAGGAAGAATTTTTTTTAGCTGGAGGATGGTTGAAACTGTGGAATTCCATTGGCACAGACGTGGTGGAGGCAATTGGGTAATTTTTAAAACAGAGTTTGATAGCTTCTTGATTAGTAATGTTGCAGGGGAATGGTGATGAAGGGAGAGGTGAAAAATGCCATGATGGTGGAGGAAGGCCGTTGGGCTAAATGGCTGGATCTGCTCCTATGCCTTATCCTTTTTAATTGTGTGTTTGGGGTTTGGACATCCTCCTAGACACGGATGATGTTTCTAGTCTCGTGTGACACCTTCCCATCTCCCCAGCCTTTCCCCCTTTTCCCCGCATTTTCCCCCCTCAAGTCTCTGCCTGATCTGTAGTTTGACACACACTTTGGGCACCCAAGGAAGCCACGCTGGAGACCCTTGGTCCCGGTTAGAACAAGCCCCAGCAGGATCTTTCTTTCAGAATTAACACTGGGATCATTGATGGGAAGGCGAATCCCCGATGGTCAGGTACTGAAGCTGATCCCCACTTGGATTGTGGGCATGGAAACATAGGTGCAGGAGGCCATTCGAGCCCACATCACCGCCAAACCCGAACCAGAGCTGAGTGGAATGAGACAGAGTCAGCAAGTGGTTGAAGTTTATTCTAAGACCTTGAGTCCTCCATTCTAAACTTATCTACCATTATCCTGTCACATGCTGGTGACGTATTTTGGTGATTCCAGGTCTCTCCCCTCCACCGTCTTTTCACTGTTCCAGGGCCCCAGAGTGACGGAGGAGAGGGACACAACAGTTCCCAAAAATACAACCGGAGAGACCCAGCGGGACAACCGTCACAGCCCCAGAGAAAGAGACGTGTTCAGGTATCAGGTCTGACCACCCCGTGGGTCGTCAGTCAGAGTCAGTGCCCAGTGTCACCCCATGTGGTCGTCATTCAGAATCAGTGCCCAGTGTCATCCCATGTGGTCATCATTCAGAGTCAGTGTCACCCTGTGTGGTCATCTGTCAGAGTCGGTGCCCAGTGAATACCCGTGGCCAGAGTCCTTTACAGAACTGGGTACCGCTGTCCTTGGGTTATCTGGGTTCCTGCCCTTGTCCTCCACCACCACGACCTTACGCGTCGGGTCATGACTGGTCCCGCAGGCCTTGTCTGCTCCACATATGCCTAGTTATGGATGCACTACTACCATTTTCCAGCCCCCTGGCTTACTGATCAGAGGAGGAGCACAAGAGGTAGATCAGTGATGCACAGTGCTTTTTGTGAGGGACCAGGACCCTGGATCGACCTGAGGACAGTGTGGCCCTATCTCCAGCAGGTGCTAGATTCCCCAGTCGTTACCGCCAGGGCCCGGCAACGGTGTTCACACGGTGACCGCCCACCAACCCCCTGCCTCACGCAGCAGCGACAACCCGGCAGGAACGGTCCCGTCTGCATCCCCCATCCTGTTACGCACCTCATTCCCCAGTCAAACTCAACCCGTCCCCCAGAACATTTCACCCCGTCCCCGGACAGTCCATCCCCCAGGCTAGTCTCTTTCCCCTTCCTTGTAACTCCCCCGTCCCCAGTCACATGCCCCTCCCCCCCCCAACCAGACAACCACGTGTGTGTGGGGGGGGGGGGGATTGCCCTGGTGTGAGGAGATGAGGGAAATTGTTTTGGTTTGAGGTTATGGGGTAGATATATCCATATGATGGAGGAGAGGATGAGGAGAAATGGGGGAGGTGTATACACAGAGAGCAAGGGGATAGGGAGGTGCATCACACAATGGCAGAGAGGTGTGGGGAATTCTCCAGGATGGCGGAGGGTGGGTTTAATTCCCACTTTAGCAAGGTTTTAAAATCTTAAATACCGCGCACAGATAGAAATACACCCGCCAGTATTTAAGATTATCGATCTCCTCTCCTAGCTGTTCAGCTCTGCGTGGTTTGGCCTTCCTCCTTACACTTCCGCATGACGGTGCGCCCCTTCCTGCACCATCGTGTCTTTACAGGAGCGGTGGATGGCCGGCGGGGGTTTCCAACCGTATATGCAATTCTCGGAAAGGGACTGGAAACGGCCTGGCAACTGGAAAATGTCACAAACGGAAAGCAAGAATCTGACTCGCAGAGAATGATCAGCGACCGCTGTGAGTCCGCTCCATCCCCATCCCTCTGCTGCTCCTCCCCCTCCACCCAATTATACCCCTACCACAAACCCCGATTTTCTCCGAGCTCTATCCCCCGCCGCCCCCACAACCCCCAGGCCACAGCCCCATTCTCCCCCCCGCCCCACACAACACCCTCTGCCTATCCCCGCGTAAGCCCGATGCTAAAACTCAGTGAAGCGAATTAGATCCATAAGCAAAGAATAGACACAAAAAGCTGGAGTAACTCACGGATCAGACACGTCTCTGAGAAAAGGATGTGGTGACGTTTCAGGTTGCGATCATCTCCTCTCAGAGATGCAATCTGTCCCTCTGACTACTCCACATTTTTGGTGTGTCTATATTCAGTTTAAACCAGCATCTGCATTTTCACATAGATCAAGCCACTTGTTTCAGTAACTATCTCAGCACTTTAAAGTTTTCCATATAGTTTTATGCACACAGAGGTGCTATGGAACTCCAACCTGGGTTCCATCCTGACGAGGTGAGAGAGGGAGGGGGAGAGAGGGGGAGAGAGGGGAGGAAAAGAGGTAGAGAGAGAGAAAGAGAGAGAGAGAGAGAAAGAGAGAGAGAGAGAAAGAGAGAGAAGAGGATATAGAGAAGGGGAAAGAGAGAGAGAAAGAGAGAAGAGAGAAATAGAGAGAGAGAGAAAGAGAGAGAGAGAGAAAGATAGAGAGAGAGACAAGAGAGAGAGGAGAGAGAAAAGAGAGAGAGAGAGAGGAGAAAGAGAGAGAGAGAGAGAGAAAGGAGAAAGAGAGAGCAAGAGAGAGAGAGAGCGCGAGAGCGAGAGAGCGAGAGAGCGAGAGAGCGAGAGAGCGAGAGAGCGAGATGAGCGAGAGAGCGAGAGAGCGAGAGAGCGGAGAGCGAAGAGTAGCGATGAGAGCTGAGAGAGCGGAGAGAGCGAGAGAGCGTGAGGAGCGATGAGAGCGAGAGAGCGAGAGAGCGAGAGAGCGAGAGAGCGAGAGAGCGAGAGAGCGAGAGAGCGAGAGAGCGAGAGAGCGAGAGAGCGAGAGAGCGAGAGAGCGAGTGAGCTGAGAGAGCGAAGAGCGAGAGAGACGAGAGAGCCAGAGACGAGAGAAGCGAGAGAGCGAGAGAGCGAGAGAAGAGAAAGAGAGAGAGAGTGAGAGAAAACGCGGTGGGTGGTGTGTACAAGGCCACCTAACAGTAGCATAGAAGTTGGGGATGGTATCAAACAGGAAATATAGAAATATGCGTGCGACAAAGGCAAAACAGTTATAATGGGGTGACTTCAATCTACATATAGATTCGGGTAATCAAATTGGCAGGGGTGCTGAGAAGAGGAATTTTCTGGAATGTATGGCGGGAAGTTACTAAATCAAACATTAGAGGAACCAACGAAAGATCAGGCTATTTTAGACTGGGTTTTTTGAGTATGAAGAAGGGGTAATTAGCCGTCTTGTGTAACGTGCCCCCTTGGGCAAGAAGTGACCATAATATGGTTGAGTTCTTCATTAGGATGGAGAGTGACATTGGTTTAATTCAGAAACAATGGTTCTGAACTTAAAGAAGGGTAACTTTGAGGTATTAGACGTGAATTGGCCAAGATTGAACTGGCAATTAATTCTAAAAGGGTTGGACGGTGGATATACAATGGAAGACATTTAAGACTGCATGGATGAACTAAAAAATTGGTTCATCCCCGTTTGGCAAAATGAATAAATCGGGAAGGTAGTGCATCCGTGGAAAACAAGGGAAATCAGGTGATAGTATCAAAAGCAAAGGATGATGCGTACAAAGTAGCCAGAAAAAAGCAGCATACAGAGGACTGGGAGAAATTCAGAGACCACAGAGGAGACCAAAGGGCTTAATTTAGAAAGGAAAAAGTAGATTATGAAAGAAAACTGGCAGGGAAACATAAAAACTGACTGCAAAGTTTATATAGATATGTGAAGAGAAAGAGGTTCGTTAAAATCAAATGTAGGTCCCTTGCAGTCAGAAACAGGTGAGTTGGATCATGGGAACAAGTGATATGTGCGGACCAATTGAATAACTACTTTGGTTCCGTCTTCAACTAAGGATGAACATAAATAATCGCCTGAAATAGCAGTGACTGTGGGTCAAAGGAGGAATTTGATGAAATCCTGTCAGTCGGGAAGTGGTGTTGGGTAAATTGAATAGATTCAAAGGCTCCGATAATCCCCAGGGCCAGATAGCTGCATCCCAAGTAACTTAAGGAAGTAGCTCAGGAAATAGTTGGATGCATTAGTGATAATCTTTACAAAACTCTTTAGATTCTGGAGTATTATCCCTGAGGATTGGCCGTAGCAAATTGTACACACCTCTTTTTAAGAAGGGAGGGAGAGGAGAAAACGGGGAATTTACAGACCATTATCTAACATCGGTAGTGGGGAAACTGCTAGAGTCAGTTATTAAGGATGGGATAGCAGCACATTTGGAAAGTGGTGAAATCATTGGACAAAGTCAGCATGGATTTACAAAAGGTAAAACATGTCTGACGAATCTTGTGGAATTTTTCGAGGATGTAACTAGTAGCGTGGATAAGGAAGAACCAGTGGATGTGGTATATCTGGACTTCCAGAAGGCTTTCGACAAGGACCCACATAAGAGATTAGTAATACAAACTTAAAAGCATACGGTATTAGTGTTCAGTATGATGTGGATAGAGAACTGGCTGGCAAACAGGAAGCAAAGAGTAGGAGTAAACGGTCCTTTTTCACAATGGCAGGCAGTAACTAGTGGGGTACCGCAGGGCTCAGTGCTGGGACCCCAGCTATTTACAATATATATTAATGATCTGGATGAGGGAATTGAAGGCAATATCTCCAAGTTTGCGGATGACACTAAGCTGGGGGGCAGTGTTCGCTGTGAGGAGATGTCTAGGAGACTGCAAGGTGACTTGGATAGGCTGGGTTGGGTGAGTGGGCAAATGTTTGGCAGATGCAGTATAAGTGGATAAATGTGAGGTTATCCACTTTGGTAGGCAAAAACAGGAAAGCAGACTATTATTTAAATGTGGCCGATTAGGAAAAAAGGGGAGATGCAGCGAGACTGGGTGTCCATGGTACACCAGTCATTGAAATAGGCTGCAGGTGCAGCATGCAGTGAAAAAAGCAAATGGTATGTTAGCTTTCATAGCAAAAGGATTTGAGTACAGGAGCAGGGAGGTTCTACTTCATTGTACAGGGTCTTGGTGAGACCACACCTGGAGTATTGCGTACAGTTTTGGTCTCAAATCTGAGGAAGGACATTATTTGCCATAGAGGGAGTGCAGAGAAGGTTCACCAGACTGATCCTGGGATGTCAGGACTGTCTTATGAAGAAAGACTGGATAGACTCGGTTTTATTTATACTCTCTGGAATTTAGGAGATTGAGAGGGGATCTTATAGAAACTTACAAAATTCTTAAGTGGTTGGACAGGCTCTAATGCAGGGAAGATTGTTCCCGATGTTGGGGAAGTCCAGGACAAGGGGTCACAGCTTAAGGATAAGGGGAAATCCTTTAAGACCGAGATGAGAAAGACTTTTTTTCACACAGAGAGTGTGAGTCTCTGGGAACTCTCTGCCACAGAGGGTAGTTGAGGCCAGTTCATTGGCTATATTTAAGAGTGAGTTGGATGTGGCCCTTGTGGCTAAGGGGATCAGAGGGTATGGAGAGAAGGCAGGTACGGGATACTGAGTTGGATGATCAGCCATGATCATATTGAATGGCGGTGCAGGCTCGAAGGGCTGAATGGCCTACTCCTGCACCTAATTTCTATGTTTCTATGTCATTTTTAATTTGATTCTAATTTTAAGAGGTACAGTATGACTTATTATATCCATGCATTTTTTAAGCAGCAAGATCTTGTCAATTTCACCGGGTTATAACTTTTCCATTGACGAGTGGTATGTTAATGAAACAGGAAGTTGTTACCCTCCATTACATACTATACCTCAGTGCCTTGGATTAAGCAGGAGTTGAGTATCTTGCGCCGCTCTATGATCTTTACTGTCAACTACCTTCGCACGAACCGTGTCATGTGACAGTGTTCTGCCTCTGACGAGAGTTCTGTAAATACACAGTTTAGCCACTAGGTGCGGGAAAATGTGTTATTAAAAGTAATACAATAAAAAACACAAAGTAAAAATTGCCTGTGTAAATCCTTGTTGATCAAGGAGACCACTGGAAATAGACTGCAGATGACAAAAAAAAACCTTCTGGTGCTGCTAACAGTGAGGAGGGATGTCTTTTTCTACAGGATGATGTGTTAATGGTAAAATTGTCAAGCAATGGCGATGGAACGCAATCCTGATAAATCCTGTGTGTGCCCTGCCTTTTTGGTTCTTCCTGACTACGTTGATTCACTGAAGGAAGGAGGATCAATAACGGAGGGACAGATCTTTGGGCCTGAGATACATGATAATCAGAATCAGCCCACACACCCACCACCAACCTTTGGGAGGTTGAATGTAAGGGTAGTATGCAGTCATGCTAGATCCCTTAATAACAATGATGCGCAGAGGGATCGTGGACGTTCAAGTTCATTGCTCGCTGAATGTGGCAGAACAAGTAGATAGGGTGGTAAGATCGCATATGATATGCTTGCCTTTATTGCTAGTGGCATTGAGTACAAAAGTCTGAAAGTTATGATGACACTAGATAATAGGTGCAGGAGTGCGGAAAGGGCCATTCGGCCCTTTGAGCCACCACCATTCACTGTGATCATGGCTGATCATCCCACATTCAGTACCCCGTTCCTGCCTTCTCACCATTATCCCCTGACTCCGCTATATTTAAGAGCTCTAACTGTCTCTTGAAAGCATCCAGAGAATTGACCTCCACTTCCTTCTGAGACAGAGAATTCTACAGATTCACAACCTCTCTGGGTGAAAAAGTTTTTCTATAGGACTTTGGTTAAGCCCATTTGAAGTATTGCATGTAGTAGAGATCTCCCCATTACAGGAAGGATGTGGGGACTTTTGAAGAGGGTGCATAGGAGGTTTACCTATAATACTGCCTGGATTAAATTAAAGTGGTAGTACTGGGAGATGTTGCAGTGCTGGAGAGGTTGGATAAACTTTGGACAAGTTTTTTTCTGGAATGCCTGAAGTTGCGGGAAGATTTGATAGAAGTATATAATAGTTACGGAGAGGCAAAGGTAGATTAGCCGGTCAGAAATCTTTTTTTGCATAGGTATAAGGTGAGAGGGGGAAAGTTTGTAATGAAGATATTTCCAGCAATTGTTTTACAGAGAGTAGCGGGGCCATGGAACGTATTGCCAGGGGTGATGGTTGAAGCAGTTACGATAGTGGCATTCACAAAGCTTTTAGATCGGCACATATGAAGGGCATGGAATAGCGGGATGTGGATCATATACAGGCAGATGAGATCAGTTTAACTTAGCATTATGCTCGGCACAAGAATTTTGGCCGAAGGGCCCGTTCTTGTGCAGTACTGTTCTTTGTTTTGTTGTCACTGGTGGAGATCAAGTGTGCAAAATGTTATATCCATGGTCAGTTTTCTGTCCACAACTGACACTTGCAGAATGAGGTAATTGAATCATACAGCATAGAAACAGGCCGCTCGGCCAAACTCATCCATGGTGACCAAGTGGAGCATCACCAACACCTTGTACTACTGCAACATGACGTCCAAATTCTGCATACACTGTCCTTACAAGCATGCCAAGAGCTGCCCATGTATGATGCCACGTTCAGGGAACTATGTACGTATTCCAAGGTCCCTCTGCTCAACAATATTTGCCCCTTCCAACATTCATTTGGAAAATCCTATCCTAGTTTGACTTTCCTAATTGCAATTACTCATACTTGCCTGGATTCCATTTGCTTTTCCTCTGCTAAACTTACCCAGTTGATCAAGATCCCGCTGCAATTCATGGCATACTTTTTGCTGTCTAAAATATCATCTATTTTATTGTAATCTGCAAACTTACTGACCATGTCTAATGCATTACCAGCTAACATGGACCCAATACGGATTTCTGAAATACACTAGTCATGGGCCACCGGTCTGAAATCCATGTTTCCACCATCACTCGCTGCTACCTTATATTGTCCGTTAAATATCTCATCAGTATCCACTACCTCGAACCCATGCCATCAAACCTTACAGAATAATCTTCCACGCATCATCTTATTAATTGCCTTGCTGAAGCCCATATAGAATAGGTACACTACCCAACCATTATTGTCCTTTCTTACAGCTTCAGAAAATAATTCAAGTTTCGTGGAACATGATCCCCGCACATTAAAGCTGTGCTTGCTGTCAGTATTCAAGCCCTATCTTTTCAAATGCAAGTATTTTCTTAACCCTAAGAATCTGAAGTAATTTACCTACCACAGATTAGTCAGCTTTCTGGTTTAGTTCCCAGGTCTTTCTTTGTACCCAAACTTAAATAAAGGAACAACATCAGCCATCTACCATCTTGCGGCACCTCACCCTGGCTAACAACAATGCTTATCTCTCCGGCTTCCCTCTGTGCCTCTCCGGCTTCCCCCTGTGCTTTGCATATACCAGATCAGGCCCCGGAGATCTATCTACCTTCATGCATGACAACCAGCATCTCTGATGCAATGCAGACTAACGCCAAAACAACATCACGTTAACTTTTTGCCTATTCCCTAGTCTTCATGACATTCTCCATGGTAAAGCAGCCAAAATATTCAATGAGGGCCTCTCACAGGAGATCTACGGCTACACAGAAATGTCTGTGCACTACACTCTCTCTTTCCCGTTTCCCCTTTACTCTGTCTCGTGTCATCCAGGGTCTTCCTAGTACTGCCAGCCTTGTTATTCACTCTAAAAGGAAAACAGGGATGTCTTAAACTCTCATTGTTTCACCCAGAGAGATTGTCCACATGCCAGACATTCCTTTGTCACATACAACAGAAGCACAGCAACGTAGTGCAGGAATGGGCCCTCCAGCCCACAACATCCATGACGAACAAATAATACCAAACTGAAACTAATCTCGTCTGCATACACGTGATCCATATCACTTCATTCTCTTATCCGTTTGTATCGATCTAAAAACCTCTTAAACATCATTATCGTATCTGTCTCCAACAGCACCCATGGCAACACATACCTGGCACCCACCACTCTCAGAGTAACAACTCGCTCCAGTAAGTTTGCAGGCTCCTGTCCAATACCATTGAAGTTCGCCTTGCCTAAAATTCTAACTTTAACGTGAAGTCCTTTTCCATAACCATGTAAAATCTAATATAACTATGGTCACTCATAGAAACATAGAAATTAGGTGCAGGAGCAGGCCATTCGAGCCTGCACCGCCATTCAATATGATCATGGCTGATCATCCAACTCAGTATCCTGTACCTGCCTTCTCTCCATACCCTCAAAACAGGGGGGGGGGGGGGGAGAGGACCCACCCCAAGCCACCCCTCCAAGCCACCCCCTCCCACCACACACTACCCCAACCCCCTACCCCCACCTCTCCCCACACCACCCCAACCCCCTACCCCCACAACCCCGTACCCCCCCAACCCCGTACCCCCCACCTTCCCCCACACCACCCACTTCCATCCCACAACCCCTAACCACCACTCCATCACCCCCACCCACTCCAACACCCACTCCCCCACCACCCCACCCACAAACCATGCAGCCCCCCCCACATCACTCCACCTACTTCACACCACCCCACCCAAACCATCCCCTCCCCTACCACCCCACCAACCCACATCACACCACTCCACCTCCCCCACGCCAAACCCCCCCCCCCACTACCCACACCCACCATCATCCCATCCAAACCACTCCCTTCCCTAACCACCCCCACCCACCCAGACCACCCTAGACACCACATGACCTCACCACCCCTCACCACACCACCCCACCCAAACCACACCCCTCCCCTACCACCCACACCAACCCACGCAAACCCAACCAGCCCACCCCACATAAACCAGCCCACACCACTCCACCCCTCACCCCAGACCAGACCCAACCACCCCCCCCACAACCACCCACACACCCCACCCACACAAACCACCCCCACATCACACCCCCCCCCCACCACCACCCACCATCCACAACCACCCCCCCCCAAAACCACCACCCCCCCCAAACCACCCCCAACATCACTCCCAACATCACTCCCCCAAACCACCCCACCAGCGCACTGCCTCATTTTTGACTGCACTGTCCTCCGCCCCCCTGGTGGAGGGGGAGACCTCACGGCCCTCGACAACAGCACATTGAACTGGCTGCAGCGCCTGGTTTAGTTGAGGTGAGCCGGCTACTGCCTCAAACACAAGAAGCTAATCCTCACCTCAACTAAACTTTACCTCACTAAACCTCCCACCTCACAACTAAACTTCACCTCAGCTACAGTCACCTGAACGAAACCTAAACCTGGCGACAGCTAAATTTCACAACTCTTACCTCACCTTTGCCTTAATTAAACTCCCAACTAATCCCCCCCCCCCCGGCCGTTGGCGGCGCCTCACGTGAGCGGAGCGGCTCCACCCAGAGCGCGGGTCAAGCCAAAAGGCGCCAAAAGCCGTCGCGAGTCTCCCGGCCTCTCGCGGGAGGGGGGGCTCGGCATCAACGTCAACGAGCGTGCGCCCCCGCGCCCCCCCCCCCGGCTCTCTGGGTCAGTGCGCCTGCGCCGCTCTCCGCGTTTGCCTCTCTCCCCCCCCCCCCCGACGAGGATGGCGGGAAACTCGCAACGGCTTTTGGTGCCTTTTCACCGCCGAGGGCTGGAGTTGTCCACGTGACCCGCGCTCTGGGTGTGGAGCCGCTCCGCTCACGTGAGGCGCCGCCAACGGCCGGGGGGGGGGGGGGGGGAGAGGGGCTATAAATAGTCTAGTCGCGAGGTGGAGTTTATTGAGGTGACGTTTTATTTTAGTGGTTGAGGTGGGGAGGTATTAATGAGGTGAAGTTAGATGAGGTGAGGTTTAGTTGAAGTGAGGTTTGAGGCGAGGGGTTTAGTTGAAGTGAGGTTCAGCTGTGGGGATTAGTTTAGTAGTGAGGTGTGAGATTTAGTTGAGGTGAAGTTTACTCAAACAGTGAGGTTTACATGAAGCGAGGGGTTTAATCGAAGCAAGGTTTAGTTGAGGTGTGAAATGTAGTTGAGGATGAGCTTTTAGCTGAGGTGAAGTTTGGTCGAGGTGATTGAGGGGTTTAGTTGAGGTGAGGTTAAAGTTTAGTCGAGCCTGAGGATTTAGTCAAGGTGTGAGGTGTAGTTGAGGGGAAGTTTAGTTGAGGTGAAGTTTAGTGAGTTGAGGGTTAGGTGTGAGGTGAAGTTTAGTCGAGGCGAGGTTTAGTCGTGGGGTTTAAGAAAGAACTGAAGATGCTGGAAAAATCGAAGGTAGACAAAAATGCTGGGGAAACTAAGTGGGTGAGTCAGCATCTATGGAGCGAAGGAATAGGTGACGTTTCGGGTCGAGACCCTTCTTCAGACAGAAGACATCACCTATTCCTTTGCTCCATTGATGCTGCCTCACCAGCTGAATTTCTCCAGCATTTTTGTCTACATTTATTAGTGAGGTGTGAGGTTTAGTTGAGGCAAGGGGTTTAGTCGAAGTGTATGTGAGGAGAAGTGAGTGTAGGTGAGGTGAGGAGAAGTGGGTATCTGAGCTCAGGAAGGGAGACCAAGGAGCTGCTGAAGGAGACACCATGTCTGGGATGCAGAGCTCAGAGGCGAGACTCCAGGGAGCTTTGACATGGAGAACGGGCAGAAGATGCCGGATAAATGTCCTCTCAGGGGGCCTGGGAACGGGGAACATGCAGCTGCTCCTTCTCAGACCATCACAACCCCAAGAATTGGTGTCAGTGAGGAGTGGATGAGTTCCCTGGGGTCTGGAGTGAATCACTGACATTAATATTGATCTGGGAGACCATTCAGATCATCTCCCTCATCCTTCCGGTTGTCTGTCCCCATCTGGCAATCCCAGTTGTGAAGAAAGAAATATTAACCTGAAACAGTCCACTCAGTTTCTACCTCCACAGATGCTGCCTGGCTTTCCGATTATCTCTGACAACTTATACTTTTTTACAAAGGTGGTTTTGCAGCAGCCACTGGGTGCTGCTCCTGACTTCAGTGTTGGGGAAGCCCATGATAGTCGCTGTCTTCATTGCCAGAAATGTAGACACTGATGTCTGTTTGTTAGAAGCTGGAATTGTGAATTTTAACAGGCAATATTTTGGGTCTGGACCTTTCAGCAGATTGCACCTGACCTACACCCTAAATGCAGTCTCCTCTCCTATTATCATGTGGTTTATTACTTCTTGAAAATAATAATGTATTGATTAATGTGTTCTCTGGTTTGTTTTTATGTGGGGCGAGGGGGTTGCGGGGAAACATTTTTTACAATCTCTCAACTTGCCAGAGATGCGATTGTTTTTCTGGATCGTATCATCCCATTGCTCGGGGACTGACTTTGAGCCCCACCGCGTGGACGTGGACTTACCATCGGAGCCTGCGATCACTTGCCTGGGATCGATGCTCCAACCGCGGCCTGCGGATTTCAGCACCGAGGAGCTGGCAGTCTCGGGTAGAGACCGATATTCGGAAGCTCCAAACGATGCAGAAGTTTAGACCAACCCCGAACCCGGGGTCCAATTGCCGGCGCAGGGGAGCTGAGATTCCCCCGATGCAAGAGCTTGATCGCCCCAGCGGACGGCCCGGCCGCTGGCTACGGGGGCCAAGAGCGCCCTGACAATGGTAGGCTCGAGGATCCCGACCTTGGGAGAATGAAAAGAAGAAGGGAAGGGATTGAGTATTTTTTCGCCTTCCATCACAGTGAGGAGTCACTGTGGTGGATGTTTATGTTAAAATGTATCTTGTGTGTTCTGCTTTTTATTGGTATGATTGTATGGCAAATGAAATTCCTCGTCTGTTACAAAACATACTTGGCTAATAAAGTATGATTATGATGATTATGATTTTGCTGGAATGTAATTAACAACTGATCTCCAACGCTTGACTGGAATTGTATTGCGTTAAAACAAACAATAGATTCAAAAAAAATCTATATTTTGTTTTTATATTTCCAGGATGCTGACCATTTCAAAGACATTGCTGGCTCTTTTTTCCAAGGAAGAGTTTTGAAGAAATAAATGACTGGGAGACGCTCCATTGTAAGAATGTGAAGTGGAATTATGAAGCCGTGCTTGCCAATGGTTTTGCAGAAAATATTACTTGCCTATTTTTTTTTCCTTTTTGCCATTTTCTAATGATGCATGCTGACTTGAGTTTTTTCCCCCACATGAATTAAATAGATATGTGCTTTCTGAGAGCAAGTCCTTGGTTAGATCCTTCCACCTTCCATTTCACTCCACTGGTATAGGGGGGTGCACGTAAGGTCATCGGGTCAAAGGGCATGTCGCACGGAGCAGGTGGATTACATGGCAGCCTTCCGGCTGTACTGTTAATACAGGAAACGTGTACGTTCTTACCCGAAATGGTCATTTTTTGCACTGTAAATAATTGTGGAAAATCGGGGGTAACCGTGAGAGACATTTATCCTACTTCAGAATTCGAAAAGTGAGGAAAAAATGACGATAGAGAGAAGGCGACAGCTGAAAGGACAACATCAGCTAAAGTGGTTGTGGCGAACATTAGCCAAGCAGATATCAAGATTAAAAATATTGCCAATTATTACATTTGCTCACTGCATTTCATCAACAAGTATGGCATTATTTGTGTTTTTTCTTGATTTCTTTGGTATCTAAAAAGTTTCAGGAATTGATAAATCTGGCTGTAAAACTTGAAAATCGCCCATGGTTTCTCAAATGGTTTCTGAAATGGGATTTTGCATGCAAAAATAAAATGCTACTGAAGCTAAATTTGTTAACTGTTGTTATCCCCTTCAGCTGTCGCTTCTCTCTCTATCATCATTTCTACTCACTTTTGGAATTCTGAAGTAGGATAAATGTCTCTCACATTTACCCCGACTTCCACAATTATTTACAGTGCAAAACTTGACTACTTCGGCAGTTTTTAACTGGTCCGTTACATTGAAAGCCTTGGTCAGTGCTTACCTGCAGTTCATCGCGTGTACTCCAGTTGGCGTTTGCGTGGCAACAGTACGGGTCACGGGTCATGTCCTCGACTGTGTGCAATCTCTGGTATATTTTGAGAATGTGACATTAAGTCAGCCAGCTTCACCCTCTGCAGCGCTGCATCAATACATGGCTCATGCAAGTTGATCCCCAGTCTATGTCCAATGCATTTGCAACATGGTCCCTGCTCCTGCTCGGCCGCCGTGAGGTTCCCGAGGTGGGCAAACGAGTGCATGTGTGTGTGGGCCACGGTTGAGTGCTGGGCAAGAGGGAGAGCGAGGGGCAGTGTCAGGAAATGGATGCGAGATTCAAGGAACTGCAGATGATTTTTTTTTGGTTTCGAGATACAGCGCGGATACAGGCACTTCGGCCCACCGAGTCCACACCAAACAGCAGATCCCTGCACATTAATAATATTATCCTGCACCCACTAGGGACAATTTTTACATTTAACAAGCCAATTTACCTACAAAACCTTGCACGTCTTTGGAGTGTAGGGGAAAACCGAAGATCTCGGAGTAAAAATCACGCAGGTCATGGAGATCGTACAAACTCCATACAAACAGGACCCATAGTCAGGATCGAACCCGGATCTCCGGCGCTGCATTCACTGTAAGGCAGCAACTCTACCACTGCGTCACCGTGATGGATTACAAAATAAAACTACAAAATGCTGGAGTAACTCAGGGGGTGTGGCAGCATCTATAGAGGACATGGATAGGCGACAATTCAGGTTGAGATCCTGGGAGGAGGGACTGTTTGTGAGGCCGAGGGGAAGAGGGTTTGAGTTGTGAGAGAGGAGGATTTGAGGGGAGTGAGGGAGACTGATGGACAGGGGGTGTTTGCGGGTAAGGGCGTGGTGAAACAGTTCCTCTCACAAGAAACAGGACTTCTTTCATCATCATCGTATTTTCCACGACAAAAGCACTCATAGAAACAAAAACATAGAAAATAGTGTGCAGGAGGCGGCCATTCGGCCCTTCAAGCCTGCACCGCCATTCAATATGATCATGGCTATCAATCCAACTCAGTATCCTGTACCTGCTCCTTGCCTCTTATCCCCTGATCCTTTAGCCACAAGGGCCACATCTAACTTCCTCTTAAATATAGCCAATGATAACTTGGCCTCAACTACCTCCTGTGGCAGAAAATTCCAGAGAATCACCACTCTCTGTGTGAAAAATGTTTTTCTCATCTCAGTCCTAAAAGACTTCCCCTTATCCTTAAACTGTGACCCCTTGTTCTGGAGTTCCCCAACATCGGGAACAATCTTCCTGCATCTAGCCTGTCCAAACTTCTATAAGATCCCCCCTCAATCTTCTAAATTCTAGCCGAGTCCATCCAGTCTTTCTTCATATGAAAGTCCTGACATCCCAGGACCTCCTCACCGCCACTCCGACAGCTCGCTCTCTTCACCGCCCCTCCCACACAGCGCAGCCGTCCCACAGTTGTACAGATACAGGATTATGGGAATAACGTTTAGTGCAAGGTAATGTCTGATCAAAAATAGTCCGAGAGTCTCCAATGAGGTAGATACTAGTTCAGGACCGCTCTCTAGTTGGTTTGAGAGGAATGCTTCAGTTGCCTGATAACAGCCTGGGAAGAAACTGTCCCTGAATCTGAGGTGTGCGCTCGTTTTCACACTTCTGTACCTCTTGCCCCATGGGAGAGGGGAGCAGGAGTGACTGGTACTGGAATATGCTGCTGGCCTTGCCGACGCAGCGCGAGGTGTAGATGAAGGCGATGGAAGGGGGGGTTGGATTGTGTGCGTGATGGTCTGGGCTGCATCCACAACACTCTGTCTTGGATGGAGCTGTTCCCAAAACGGACTCTGATATCATCAAAGATCTATCATGACCCAATCATAATGAATCTACACCCAAGAAGCCACACCAATACCTCGACATCCTGTAGAGGTTTAGTACGTCTTTAGTGGCTTTTACAAACTTCCACAGATGCACCATAGAGAGCATATTGTCAGACTGCATCACAGCTGGACAGCTGGTTTGGGAACACCGCTTAAACATAGAAAAAAGGTGCAGGAGTAGGCCATTTGGCTCTTTGAGCCAGCACCAATATGATCACGGATGATTCATCACAATCAGTACCCCATTCCTGCCTTCTCCCCATATCCCTTTCATCCTTCTATATTCCACTAGGTGCGCCACATTGATGGCAGCCTCTGCCTACAGTCTGTCTGTTTTTTCTATCTTTTTTCATTTTAGTCTGTCTTAACAGGATGTTTTGGAGGTTTAGTTAGTTTTTCTATGTGGGGCAGTGAGGTAGGGTAAGGGGGGAAAATATTTCCCAGTCACTTCCTGGCGAGGATGCGACTATTCTCCAAGTTGCATCCTCGCAATTGGATTTGGCCCCCTCCTGCCGAGGACCAGGGGACCGGACCAGTGCTTGAGCAGTGGCGTCTCGCAGCGCTGGATTCATTGCGGAGCGGTGCGATGCTACCTGGATTGCGTTTGAAGCTCCAGAGTGTTGGGCCTGCTGGTTAACATCGCGGAGCTGTGGTTCATAGAGCTTCCCGCAGGGGCGGCACTGACTTCAACATCGCGGACTTGTGGGATCCCTCCAGCACGGCCTGTGGACTTCGGGAGCCGCGGACTCCGGTAGGCAGTGGCCGATTCCTAGCGCCAAGCCGCTGAGGTTGTTCTCCTGTTCCGACGTCGGAGTTCCAACATCTCGAATAGCGGGGCCTAACGTCGGGCCACCCATAGCGGCGACTGCGGAGGGCTCAGGAGGCCCCAACAACGGGTGAACATCAAAGAACATCAGAGGAAGATGACTGAACTTTGGTGCCTTCCCTCACAGTGGGAAACTTTGATTCTGCTGTGTGGGGATGTTTTATGTTGGAGTCTAATCGTGTGTTGTGCTCTTTTTTATTCGTATGGCTGTATGGTACCACACATTTCACTGTACCAATTGGTACATGTGACAAATAAATGTATCTTGTATCTTGTATTTATTCCTGTGAATATACTGTAAGCCCAGCCAATCCATTATTTCCTCATATGACAGTCCACCACCCGGAATTAACCTGGTGAACTACGCTGTGCTCCCTCAATAGCAAGAATGTCCTTCTCAAATTCGGAGACCAAAACTGCACACAATACTCCAGGTGTTGTCTCAACAGGGGCTGTAAAAACTGCAGTAGACCTCTTTGCTCCTATACTCAAATCCTCCCGCTATAAACGCACACATGCACTAGCGTCAAGAGTCAAGAGTGTTTTAATTGTCATATGTCTTGCTTAATTGAGGGAGTGCATGCATAGGTTCTCACAGGTTAATTCTCTGGATGGCGGGACTGTCATATGCTGAGAGAATGGAGCGGCTGGGCATGTGTACACCTGGTAAGTTAGAAGGATGAGAGGAGATCTTATTGAAACATAAAAGATTATTAAGGGTTGGACATGCTAGGGGCAGGAAACATGTTCCCGATGTTGGGGGAGTCCAGAACGCAGGGGCCACAGTTTAAGAATAAGGGTCGGCCATTTAGAACGGATGGGGGAAACACTTTATCACACAGAGAGTTGTGAGTCTGTGGGAATGCTCTGCCTCAGAGGCAGTGGGGGTGGTTCTCTGATATTCAGGAGAGAGCTAGATCGGGCTCTTGAAAGTAGCAGAGTCAGGGGATATGGGAGAAGGCAGGAACAGGGTACTGATTGTTGGTTGAACAGGCCATGATCAAATTGAATGGTGGTGCTGGCTTGAAAGGCCAAATGGCCTACTCCTGCACCTATTTTCTATTGACCCAGATGGGACAATGAAATTCTTACTTGCGGTAGCACAACAGAATATGTGAATTATGTAAACATAAATACATAACGGTGAGGAGAGAAATAATGTTCAATAAATAACCCAATATAGTGCAGTAACTATTGTATTTTGCAGTTCCGAGCTGAGATTTGTTTTCTATTTATTACATGATTATTGGACTAATGTACAAGGTCACCAAGTTCTCGTTGTAGACTTCCCCTCTATTGGACACCATTCAGAGGAGTTAGTGCCTTCCTGTTTTTGCACCAAAAGTGGTCACCTCACATTTATCCACATTGTACTGCATCTGCCCACTCACCCAACCTGTCCAAATCACCCCTGCATCCTCAATCGCAGTTCACACTGCACCCAGCTTTGTGTCATCCGCAAACCCAAACTCTACCAACAAGTACTCTTTCCATCCATCGCCTCCATCTACACCTCACGTTGGGGCCTTGGCAATGTTGCGCAACCTAATGGAAGACCAGTCTCCTCACTCCCCCCTGTCCCTATATCCCTCTTCTACCCTTTCCATCACGCAAAGAGGTACTAGGAGTGTGAAAACGAACGCACACCTCCAGATTGAGGAACAGTTTCTACCACGGACTGTTATTGGGCAACTGAACCATCCTCCCACAACCTGAGGGAGCGATCCTGAACCTAACTATCTATCTCATTGGCTGACCCTCGGAATATCCTTGCTCAGTCTTTACCTTGCACTATAGTGTAAGATCGATTCCCAAGAATGAGTGGTTTAAGTATGATCAGCATTTGTCGGCACCCCCCTGGGGGCCTGTACTCACTGGAGTTTAGAAGCATGAGGGGGGTCTCATTGAAACTTTCTGAATAGTGAAAGGCCTGGATAGAGTGGATGTGGAGAGGATGTTTCCACTAGTGGGAGAGCTCTAGGGACGAGAGTCACAGCCTCAGAATTAAAGGACGTTCCTTTAGGAAGGAGATGAGGTGGAATTTCTTTAGTTGAGTGTTGAATCTGTGGAATTCTTTGCCACAGAACGGCAGTGGATGGCCACAAGTCGTGGATATTTTTAAGGCAGAGATAGATAGATTAGTACGGGTGTCAGGGGTTATGGGAGAAGGCAGGAGAATGGGGTTAGGAGGGAGAGATAGATCAGCCACAATTAAATGGCAGAGCAGACTTGATGGGCCCAAATGGCCTAATTCTGCTCCTATCCCTTATGACCCTTACCACCTTACAACTAAACATTATTCCTTATCATGTAATCTATACATTGTAAATGGCTCGGTGTAAACATGTATTGTCTTTCCGCTGACTGGTTAGCATGCAACAAAAGCTTTTCACTGTATCTCTTGGTACAACGTGGTAATAAACTATACCTGATTGACGAGACCTAAGCGCAGGATTCGGCCATCGTTTCGCTGAACACCTCCGCTCAGTCCGCCTGGACCTACCTGATCTCCTCGGTTGCCAAAACCAACTTCAACTCCCCTCCATTCTACACTGACCTTTCTGTCCTGGCTCCTCCATTGTCAGAGTGAGGCCCAGTGCAAATTTGGAGAACAGCACCTCATATTTCGCTTGGGTAGTTTACACCCAGTGGTATGATATTGACTTCTCTAACATCAGATAGCCTTGGATTCTCCGTCCTTCCCATCCCCCTTCCCAGTTATCCCAATGGTCTTAACTGTCTCTGACTACATTCTATCTTTGTACCCGCTCCCCTCCTCCCTCAACCTCTGTCTGAAGAAGGGTCTGACCCAAACATTGCCCATGATCAGTTCTCTCCAGAGTTGGCTGCCTCACCCCTCTGGAGTTACTCCCAGCACTATTGTTGTCTATCTTTGAATTTAAACCATAACGTGCAGTTCTTTTCCCACTCAGTAGTGATTAAAGAGTCCTTTTCAAATGGCAAGGCAGTGACTAGTGGGGTGCTGCAAGGCTCGGAGCTGGACCAACTATATATTTACACTTATCACACTACATTTATCTATTTATATATATAAAAATCATGTATAAAATCAGAGAGAATAGATCGGTGAGACGAGTTTTTCTTGCCAGAGTGGGGGAATCGAGGTACCAGAGAATTCTGAGGGGTCACGTTTCCACGCAGGTGGGTGTTGGAAGGAGCTGCTTGAGGAGTAGTTTGATGCTAAATGGGGACTAAAAAACAGTTGGACAGGTACATGGATAGGACAGGTTTGGAGGGATATGGGCCAAACGCAGGGCAGGTGGACTGTGTTAGCTGGACATGTTGGGCCAGTGTGTCAATTTGGACCGAAGGGCCTGTTTTTTGATGCCTGATCAAATCTAAGACTTCGATTTTAATGATTTTAATGGAAATGTAACATCTCCAATTTTGCGGATGTCACAACGCTGGGTGGCATGTGTGAGCTGTGAGGAGGAATGCTATGAGGCTGCAGGGTGACTTGGAAAGGTTGGGTGAGTGGGCAATGCAAGGCAGGATACAGTTTAATGTGGATGAAATGTTGAGGTTTATCCTACTTGGTGGCATAGAAACGAGAAGGCAGATTAATATCTGAATGGTTTCACATTAGGAAAAGGGAGGTGCAACGAGACCTTGGGTCCTTGTTACATCAGTCACTGAAAGTAACATGTAAGGTACAGCAGCAGTGGAAGAAAGCAAATGGCCATGTTGTACACTCATAGCGGGAGATTTGAGTACAGGAGCAGGGAGTCCGACTACAGTTGTACAGGGCCCCTGGTGAGACCACACTGAGTATTGTGTGCCATTTTGGGTCTCCAAATTTGAGGAAGGACATTTCCTAGCTACTGAGGGAGTGCAGTGCAGATAATGTCCCGGTGCTGGATTTGAAGGCCGAATGGCCTACCATACCTCACTTTATTTCTATGTATCTAAGACTGTATCTGAGATAGCGCAAAGTTCTGGTGTGAATAAGGTATTGAGCTAGAGTTTGGAGGTCCCGTTGCCAGTTGGTGAGCCTGATTTGGAGTATTGTGTTCAATTTCTGGGCAACGTGATACAGGAAAGATTCGTCGAGCTGAAAGGACGCAGTGAAGATTTACGATGGATGTGTGCCGGACTCGAGGGCCGAGCTACAGGGAAAGGTTGGGGCAGGCTGGGTCGCTGTTTCCTTGAGCGCAGAAAGATGAGGCAAGATGTATAAAAGTCTTTGAGAGGATAGATCGGGCAGACGCACAGTCCTCTTGCCCAAGTGAGGAATTGAGGATCAGAGGACATCGGTTTTCAAGTTGAAGGGGAAAATATTTAATGGAACTTGAAGGTGATGCGTCGTGCGTGTATGTAAGTGTTGTGTGCATGTGTGGAGCGTATGTATGTGCTTGCGTGAGCGCGTGCGTATATGTGTGTGCTTGCATTTGCGCCATGCGTGTGAGTGCGTGTGCCGTATGTGTGAAGTGGTGCATGTTGTGTCGTATGCGTGTGCTTGCCATGTGTCACAATGCATGATGGTGTGCCATATGTTGTGTGTGTGTGCCGGTGCAATGAAAATTCACTTCGCAAACATTAGTTCACGGCCGATCCAATTTTGTACAGAAAGACAAATAAACCGACAAATCATGCTCACAAGAGCACTCGAGATACAGAGACACGCATTCTAAACCACGACAGTGACGGCGATTCCTAAGGTTCTTGCTCACTCTGTCCATAAGACTGGAACAGCCAACTTTGGAGACAGGTATAAGTGATAGGAGCAGAATTAGGCATGTCAAGCCCCATCGGTCTATTCCCGCCATTCAATCATGGCGATCTATCCCTCCCCTCCTAATCCCATATCTCCTGCCTTCTTCTCCTATAACACCTGACACCCGCACTTATCGAACAATCTCTGCCTTAAAAATATCCACTGACTTGTGGCGTCCGCTGCCATCAGTGCAAAAGAATCCCACAGATACACACAGAGGTGGTAGGGGATTCAATGTGTGTGTGGTCAGTCTGTCTGTCTGTCTGTGCAATGTGTGTGTAGGTGTGCGTTGTGCCTTGCGTAGTGCATGTGCGTGTGTGTGATGTCGGTGTCTCTGTGTGTGTGTAACTTTAATCAATTTAGTTTACTTTTTTAGAGATAACAGAGCGGAAACAGGCCCTTCAGTTCGCCCACCGAGTCTTTGCCGACCGAAGCGATCCCGTCAGGAACTAACACTATCCCTAACACACAACACACACACCTAGAGAACAATTTACAATTTTACCGAAGAGCCAAATTACCTATAAACCCTCACGTCTTTGGAGGGGGAGGAAAACCGGAAGCAACCCGGAGAAAATCCACGCAGGTCACGGGAGATCGTGCAAACTCCGCAGACACAACCCGTTGTCGGGGATCGAACCGTGCCTCTGGCGTTGTGAGTCATCAGCTCTACCCGCTGCAACCACCCGTGTTGGCTTGGCCATGGGGGGGGGGGTCCGTCTCAGATATGAGATTTGGAATCTCGTGTAACGGCTCCATGCATGTTTCCTCTCCTACCTCCATTGCTGCTATTCATCTCGTGTGGTCCCTCAGAGGAACAGGAGCACGGTCGTCCAGCCTGTGGAAACACCTGTACACAGTCCCAAACTCTGTCAGAGAGGGAGTGTGGGGGCCGGAGGGGATGGAGGGGTTACAGAGACGGGGAGAGTGGGGGTGTAGGTTACCTGCACATAATTCGAACCATTGAGCAATGAGGACAGAGGTGATGAAATTAATTGGTGTGTGTGGATTTTTAAACTCTCGCCTGAACCATAAATGGCGCACAGGTATAACCTTCCGCCTTCTCTGTCACCGCTGCGTCAGAGGCAAGGAGGTGATGATCAGCCGCTCCCTTACCCCCCTCACCGCCCTACCTTCCTCTGTCTCCCCTCTCCCCCTTCCTCTCTCCTTCTCCCTCCCTCAGTGTATTCGAGGGCTAAAATAACTCACACAACACTGGTGTACAGAACCTAAGTGTCATTTATTTCCAAGCCATCTTGGCTGCCGCTACAACCCTGCAGCTCCCCCCAAGGTCCCGGGACCTCCCGAGGAAACATTCATTTCGAGACAGAGCGCTCTAGTGGTGACTCAGACACAACAACCTTTCCCTCCTTGTAAATTAAAATGATCATTTAAGTCATTATCCACCCAAATATGTCCATATGCAATCAGTCCCAAAATAAACAGCTCAGTGAACATAACGTGTATGGCTTCACAGCTGAATAATCGTGCACAGATACCTGAAGTCTTCCCTCTGTTTGCTGAGAAGTCGAGTGGGATAGACTGCTCCTCTTTAATGCTGACCACAATCACTCGTCCCTTGACTGTATATTGGGAAGGGAAAAGTGTCAATTTCGTCCTTCTTTCCTTCCTGTCCCTGTCTACTTGCAATGAAGACGACATCGCGTTCCCTCTGGTGTCATCTTGGAGGAGGAACTCGTTCTCACCAAACTAATACTCCGTTTTAATCTGTATCGGCTTTGGAGACTGGCGCTTGACGAACTTAATGCCTGTCTGGGTTTGGATGGCTGATTCGTACCCAGTTCGCCTAACCTTGAACCCGCGACGCTTGTCTCTGCATTTGGCCTCACAAGTAAACTTACCCTTTTGCTTGTCTGTGTGCTATCAATTCCACCCTCGCTTTTGTGTTCTGCATTTGGGTGCGATTGGTGGTTGAAAGAGCATTCATTGTTCGCAGGTTTTCCGCCCTATCCATCAGCTCTGCTGGCATTTTCCCGCATGTCAACGTGTGTGGTTGTGGATCTGTAGGATCGGAGGAGGATAGTGGATTGACAGTTCGAAAGTTTTACCCCGTCCGACTGCTCAAACCGACATCTTTCCTTGATAACGCGATTGAATCGTTTCAACCCCCCGCCGTTCAATTGGGGGTTGTATCTCGAACGTCTGCTGATGTTGAAATGTTCATAACGTGAGGAAAGTGGAGAATGTTCAGATATGAACTGAGGGCCATTGTCAGTTCCGTTATGACCTCTCGGCAGTCCCCACTTAGTGAACAGTCTTTCGAGAATCGCGATGATCGATCTTGTCGTGACTGAGGAAGTAGTTGCGATCTCAGGCCACTTGCTGTGGAGATCGTGGTACAACAAGTATAAACCGCTGCATCTTGGCGCAGCTTGCAACCTCTCTCAACCTCCCCCCAACCACTACTCCCGACCCCTCCGTCGCTCTCCGTCTCGAACCAGTCCGACCGAGCGCGTATGTCCGT